>MVAJ01000021.1:0-40249 GCA_014825545.1 Cystofilobasidium capitatum
CCTCGCCCGTCGCACGTCGCTGGATGTCCGCCATCCCCTTCGGTCCCAACCTACGCATCTCTCCATCCGAAGTGGCCGCCGGTCTCCACGTCCGCACCCTCTGCCCTGGGCAAGACGACAACTGCGCCCACTGCAGTCTCGACAACGCCTTTGGACACGACGACGTCTGCACGGCTCGGCCTCTCTGGCGCATCGCTCGACACGAGCAGGTAAAGAAGCTCCTCGCCCATCACCTCTCGTCGATTGCGGATACATCCGTCCGCCTCGAGCCCTTCGTCCCGGGCACGCACCTTCGCACCGACCTCATGATCACTGGACCTGGCTCACACAACGGTCCTGTCTCCGAGTTGGACATCGCGGTCGTCTCGGCAGGCACTCTTGCTGGTCGGTCAACCCCTCTTCCCTCTTCTTCTCTTCCTTTCGTCTCCTCTTCGTCCCTTGGACCACTTGCCGCTGCCGCCTCTGCCGCTCTTCTTCACTCCCTCCATGTGACTGAAGACGCCAAGCGCAACAAGTACCACGGCAGGACTTCCTCTCCCTTCTTCCCCTTTGTCGTCTCCTCTGCTGGCACTCTGTCTCCCTCTTCCCTTCCTCTCCTTAACCAGTGGAAGGACCAGATGCCTCACTTCTCCCTTTTTACTCGTCTGCTATCTCTTCAACTTCTTCGCGCCCGCGCTCGCTTTTTTGCCTTTTAACTCTGTTTCGAGCTGGGCCAATAGCTCAATGGTAGTGACCGCCCACTCGTTCCCTTCTTTGGGAGCGAGAGCTCTGCCCTAGTCGTTCAATTCTGCTTAGATACTTTTATTTTGCTTCCTTTTTCCATTCGATCCTCGTTAGACTATTGATGCTTCGTGACACCCTAACCCTGCCCTAGTCGTTCAATTTTGCTAAGATACTTTTATTTTGCTTCGTTTTCCCATTCGATCCTCGTTAGACTATGGATGCTTCGTGACACCCTAACCCTAGGGCTGAACCCTAGCCGAACTCGACCGGCCTCGACCCGACCCTACCCCGTCCGTTCTGCTTTTTCTGTCTCTCTGGCCTCTCTCTGACCTTGCCCCATGCCTATCGATGCTCCTAATAACCCTATAGTTCGAACTCTGGCCCTCGCTGCACATATCATGCCTCCTTGAACCCTAACCCTCGCACTGGCAGTCCCTCATGCCCTTCTTCAACCTCTTCACCCTGCCACTGTCACTTTCCCTCGTGCGGGCCCGTGCTCGCTTCTTTGCCTTCTAGTTTAGCCTCCCCCTTTTCGTATCGACTGCTTCTCCTTCTAGTCCTTTTGCCCATCTGATGATCGTGACACCCTACCCGTCGTTAATACCATCCTATGCTCGTGACACCCTAACCCAGCCCGCAATGGTCCTTTCAGCTCTGCTTGCTTCTTTCTCAAGGTCCTTCCTTCTGGTCAGTGGCTCGTCCTATACAAGTTGGTTCAACTGCTGCTCGCAAGCGAAGCAAACCTCCGGGATCGCCGCTCGTCCACTTCCTTCGAGCTTCGACGGAGGGAATGGCGGAGGATTGTGATGGTTTGCGTAATCGGATCATGATCGCATCTTTATCGAGACCTGCGCCCGAACGAGAAGCTCCTCCCTCCGATCAGCAAGCGATCCTCTCTCCTCCAACCTCAACTCCACTTCTCTCCTGTAGCAATGTCCCGCCAGCAGGGCTACACCATCCTCGACGCCGACAACGAGGTACTTTCATCGCTTGCTCGCTGAGCTCAATTGGCCGCGCTGACGGCTTGCTTCCCCTCGCCATCTCTCACTCACTTCCTCCCGTCCATCCATCCTCTTACGACCATCTTCCCCGTTGCTCTCAGGGCGCCGAGCTCGGCCACGCACCCGCCAGCAACCTCGAGTTCAAGACCTTCGAGACTGGCCAGGGTGCGCTCGGCTCGGGCGACGCCCACTCGCAGCCATCGGGCTCGCGAGCTCCGGCCAATGCGTCCGGCAGCTCAGGTTCGTCCCTCGCTTCGACGATCTCTCTTCCGCTTCTTGAGCTGATGCCGCCGACGGCTTGGGTCAAACAGGCGGGTACTCGACGTTCTTCAACATTGAGTACTACCAGTACCTGTTCGACATCGATGCGACCGAGGTCGTCCAGCGCTGGTACGTCTCCCTCCCTCCCCTTCGGCTCTGCACTCGCTCGTGACCATCAGTGCTTGCGGGACTGACGAGCGAGGCTCCTCTCTTCACTCCGGATAGCACCAAGGCCTTGATTCCGGTGCCTTCAAAGCCCACGGGCTCGTTCGTTCAAGACGTCTGCGATGGAAAGCCTGACCTCTACGGTGCGGTCGTGCTCCCTCACCCTCAACCAAATGCCCAGACCTGACTCCCTTCTCCCTTGTTCCACCCTTTGTCCTTACCACAGGCCCATTCTGGTCGCTCACGACTCTAGCCTTCACGCTTTACGTCTGCTCGTCCCTCTCCACCTCCATCACCTCGTATCTCGCCAATCCCGAGGCGCCGTCATCACAGGACATCGGCAAGATCTCGCTCGCGTCCGCGCTCGTTTACTCGTACGGCCTCGGTTGGCCTGCTTTGATCTGGGGTTTCATTCGTTGGGTCGGAGGACGGGATGTCGAGTGGAGTCTGACAGAGGCGTGGACGGTCTACGGTTGTGCGTCTTTCGATTCTTCGCTCGCCTCTGCAATCCCTGACGCTGATCTCAGGACGCCTTTCGTTCGGAATTACAGACGCCATGTTCACGTACATTCCCATCACGCTGCTGTGCATGATCCCGGTTCCCATCCTCCGCTGGGTGCTCGTCTTCATCGGGGCCGCTACCTCTGGCTGGTTCTTGTCCGTTTCACCCGTCTCCTCCCCGTTCTGCTTCGTCGCGCTGACTCGGCAACCCCTTCGAACCTCTTCGCTTCGCCCATCAGGTTCCGCAACATCTACCCAGTCCTTTCGACGCTCGACTCCAAGCTGCCCCGCCTGTTGATCGTCGCCATCCTCGTCGTCCACGCAGCGATCGCGCTGACGTTCAAGATCATCTTCTTCTCGTGCGTCTTTCATTTCTCTCCTTCGTGAGCGAGCACAACGCCCGCGTCTGTGCCTCTCTGGCAAGTCGTTGGAGCGCGTCAAGCTGATGCTCGATGTTCTGCTCTCGCAGGTACGGCAAGCCGATCGGGCCTGCGGACCCGCTCGATCCGGTCATCAACGGTCTCCTGAAGTTCTAGCGAGCCTCCTCGACAGTGTCAAAAATTCTTGGGACTTGGAAGCACAGATGAGAGGGCCGCAAGCAGGGATCTCGGTAGCCTGGTCGTGGTACCGATGTGAACGATGCGATGCCAGATTCATTCGTCTCTTGCCTTCGCCCCATGCTCCGCGCCGCGTTCCCGTCCCGTCGTGTCTCTGGTCTGAAAGCTGATTCTATCGAGAGAGACCTGCAAAAAAAGGGGGACAACGCTCGACCCCCTCCCCTTCAACCCACTTCTACCCGCACTCTTATCTTCTCTTTCTCGCGGGCGCGCCTTACTCGGCGAGCGTGAACCGCCAGGCAAGGTACGCGACAAAGAGGGCTACCGGGAGGAGGAAGGCGTAGTTGCTGCGACAGAGAAAAGCGAACGGAAGTCAGCTGTGTACTCTACGCCTATCAAAAGGGATACCGGAGGAGAGACGATAGCACGCACGTCTGTTGCGAAGGAGAGGCCGACTTGGTGCCCGGCACATTCTTCTTGGTGACCTTCTTCTGGATCTGTTACAACGAGTTGGAAGTGAGGAGGGTGTGTGGTACATCAGTGAGCTGGTCGTACAAGTGAGGCGGGGCCTGAGTGCGGCCGAAAGGAGAATGAGGTAGGTTCGCCAACGGGCCACGAGCAAAAGCAGGAGTGGCCCGAGGGCATCGACAGCAGCGTGAAGAGGAAAGCGTCCCTCGAGGGGAAGCTTATGAGAGTAGAGCGGAAACAAGCGACGGAGGAAAACGACGAGGGGAAAGACGTACGGTGCCCTCAAACTCGCCCTTGTACAAGCCGTCAAGGATCTTTCGAGCCTCCTCCGAGTGTCCAACGTCCTCGAAAGCCTCCGTCGCGTCCTTTCCTGTGAAAGAGGCAGGCACATCAGGTGAAGGGGAAGGGAAGCAAAATCAGTCTGTTGGTCGGGGAGGGAGCGCAATAACGGCCAGGAAGAGGCAAGAACGGAGAACGGACCAGCCTCGCAGATGATAACCTCGTCTCCTGCTCGCGGTCAAACAGCAGAGCAACTCGGGTCAGTCTCCTATCGCACGTCTCGACAGAGCGGTTCGTCAAAGGGAAGGCCGCGTCGGAGGGAGTGCCAGCTCAGACGCGTTTCGATGATCGGAGAAGCGCACGTACCTCCCGGGTGCTCGTCCATGAAGCTCGTGCAGTCGTAGACTGTGCAGAAAGAAAAGCAGTCGTTCTGAGTCAGCTTCCGATCATCCTGAATTGTTTCAGTCTGAATGATAGAGGGGGTGGACGGACCCTTGCCCGAAATGAGCAGCCACATGTCCTTCTGCGTGCCGTGGGCCTCGAGCTCGGCCTGGGTGATCTTGCCGGACGAGGCGGGTGCGTCGGTCGGTGCGGACACGACGGCGGGGACGGACGAGTCAGGGTTGGTCGACATAGTAGAGAAGATAGTGGGAGCTGGAGTTGGTTGAACGTGAGCCAGCTGGTTGGTTCGCGCAGGTGGGACGATCGGGCACTTGATTTAAACCCATACATACTCAGAAGCCCCAGCCTGGGGTTTCTAGATTTTGGGCTGGCAACGGAGTTTGCCTTTGCCAGCAGCCTGCTCGACACTCCCACCTACCTGCTGCTGCTGTCCGAAAATGCTCGTGTCCGTACGCCGCCCACTGCTACTACAGCAGAGACGGTCGCTGTCGGTGTCCCTGCCCAGGCCCCGGCTGGCTCCCCACAAGAAGCACCGGATCGAACCCACGCGCAGGATCCTCGTCAACCAGGACAAGCCCACCCAAAAGACCAACGACCAGCTCGAGTACGTCCCTCCTGCTCTCCAGCACTTTCTGTGGTCCTTTGTCTCGCCTACACTTCTCACTCTCGCTCCTTGCACTAAACGTCAACACCGGGCTGACCCATTCACACTTGTCACTCACGAACCGCTCTCAGGGCCGACGACATCACCCGACAGCTCAGACAGCAGGCCGGACACTCGCTCAAGACGCGCTTCAAGGGTGTCAAAGTCCAGGCGCAGTTTTTCGAGAGTCAGATCCGAAGGCAAGACAAGGAGATCCTCACGCGGGTTCGTGTCTTCCTCACCTAGCCGTCCGCCAGACCCCCCGAGAGACTGATGCTCTCCTCTGCTGCTTCTGGCCTCCCACACGACAGGAAGCACTGGAGGGCCTGCCCGACCTGACCGAGGCTGAGATTGACGATTTCTACGTCAACCTTCTCGCCTCTGGAACGACGCTCGGCAACCTCCCTGAGGTCCCTTCCCCGACGCACCTGCCGTTCAAGGCGTCCTCGCCAGCGATCGTCATGACGGCCGACGAATTTGCAGAACTTTCTAGAGTCGAAAAGGAGCGGGTGGTGGAGGAGCGGCTGAGGGTCCTGAACGCACTCGGCATGCGAAAAAACAGGAGGCGGCATCTCATGACGAGCCTGGGCGTGCCGGAAGACGTCGTTGACCAGCAACTGGGCGAGAGTCAGATGCAGAGCATGGCTGCCCCGGAGGACGTCGCACAGGCAAAAGAGGTCGATTACGAGCAGGTTCGGGTAGAACAGAGTCAGGAAGCTAGGGCTCAGCTCGAGTTAAACGAGGACGGAGAAAGTCGGCCTGTCGACGCGTCGACAGCAGCACCAGCGTCGACCAATCCGAAGTGGACCTCCAGCTCACCAGCACTGCGGTCGAAACTCGCTCCTCGGCTTGCGGACGAAGGCTGTTACTCATCGGACGTAGCTCCTTCACCCTCGTCTTCGACGTCGACGCCTTCGAACACACCAGCTGCGGTGTCCGTCGACGAGGGACCACCCACTTCCTCTCTTTCTTTCCTTTCCTCGCCTCTGGACCACCTCCTCCAACCCCCGACGGCCTATCACGACCCAAGTCGAGGCGCACTCTCCCCCTCCGAACTTCAGATCGCCGACATCGGTCGCCAGCGACTCGCCGACGTCCTCGTCGTCCCCAGCTCGACCGTCGACCTGCTGTTCGCCCTCAAGACCTCGGTCGACCAGGCGCTCCAGGGTCGCTCGGATAGGCGAGCGAGTCCGATCGACCTTGGTCTGATCACGGCGCACGAGTGGAAGGAGGTTGTCGACTCGCTCCTCACCACCGACCTTGTACCGGCAACGACCCCTCCTCCAACCGGTCTGAGGAAGACCATGAAGTCACTCGCGCACAAGCGGGACCTTCGTCGACGCCAGCTGGAAAAGGGCAAGATGCTCCCTTTGTCTCAAACCGAACGAGGACGATTGATCATCCTGCAGGAGAGGGGAAACCGGGCGCTCGAGGCGTTGGAGACGTGCTGGAGGAGCGGAGCGGAGGTGGAGGACGAGTGGGTGGAAAGCTTAGGCGCTTTCATGGCTGAGGGTGGAAACATTGAGGGTTTGGATAGCTTGATCGAATTCGTGGAAGAGAAGCGTGAGTAGGCCGATTTGCTTCTCCAGTCTGCCCTCGTTGTGCTGAACCCATCCTTTCTCCTTTCTGCCAGTCCGCACAGAGGTTTCGACCACCCTGCACGGCCGAAAGGTGCTCGCGCACCTCTCTCTTGTCGACATCCCTTCCGCGCTGGCTACCTTGCACGAGCTCGAGGACAGGTCGATCTTCGTCCCTGAGTCCACCTACCGCGCCCTCATTTACCCTCTCGCACAATCGCCCGCGCCGTCCCATCGCGCGACCGGCTGGAACCTCTTTGGTCACATGCGTCTGGTTGCCCATCCCTCGCCCTCGCTACCGCTGTACACCGACATGATCTCGGCCTGCGCACATCCAACCCACCCAGAACCCGAACGCGCCCTCGACCTGTGGCACGAGATGACGATCGACAGCTCGATCGTACCCGACATCAAGGCCTTCAACGCCGTCATTCTCTCGTGCGGACAGGTCTCTCGCTTCTACCCTCAGGCGTTCCTCGTCATGCGACAACTTCTTGACGCCTACCAGACCGCACTCGAAGGGACCCCTCAGAAGGCGATGTACACTCCCAACCGGGAGACGTTTGAGGCTCTGCTGGACGGTGCGCGACGGAACGGAGACGTCGCTCGAGCCAGATGGGTGTTGACTGAGATGATCCGGTTCAGCAACCACCCCGGGCTCGCAGACGACGGTCGGGATGTTGGGCCGACGGCAAGGACGCTTCAGCTCGTGCTGGACACGTACGCCAAGGCCCAGCCCCTCATCCAGAAGAATATGCTCAAGTCGACGTCAGCAGACGAAAAGGCAGGCGAGGCGCAGGCACCGAGCGTTGAAGGGGAGAAGGGAGAGGAGGGCGTCAAAGGGTTCACCCACGAGGAGATGGCCAACTCGATGAAGACGTTGGGCTTCACGGCAGAGGCGGAGGGAGGCGATGGTGTGCTGGAGGGAGCACCAGCTACTGAACTCGACCCAACCTTCAGTGGACCAACCACCTCCTCGTCGACCTCATCGTCCGCCAACGCCGAGCCGGAGACGTCACCCGCAGACCCATCCCTCCCACCTCGCAATGTCGCCACTTCACCCGTCCCTCAGTCTGCAGCCGAGTTCCTGCAGGAGGCCACCCTTCTCTTCCACCACGCGATCCACGACTCGCAGGTCTACGTCTCCTCGCCCGACAACCGGTCGCCCTCTGGTGGACTGCCCCCGCTCCGGTTCGTCAAGCTCAACCCCAACACCATCAACTCGTACCTCGCCGTACATTACGCACACGACACGCTTTCCAACTCCGTCGAGAAATTCAAGTCGATCTTCGCCCAGCTCGATAGGACTCCGAACGGCCAGTCGTGGCGGTTCGTCTTTGAGTTTCTCGGCCGAGCGTCTGGTCAGCGGGACCTAGCCTCGATCGAGGCCTTCGAGCTTTTCAAGGGCTGGGAGAAGTTTGAGACGATGGCGAAGACGAAGTTTGCCAAGCTGATGGAAAGGGAGAGCCCGGAGGTCGCGTCGGCCTGGTACGAAAGCGCTGGATACACGCCGGTGGTCATTCAAAGGGTCTTTGCGGCCATGATCAAGATCATGTCTACGTGCGTTCCTTCTTTTTCCTTCTCACCGTTCTTTGCCAAAGCGCGATGATTGAGTGGGCATGCCCTTCTTCAGATCCGACCAACTGGACCTTGCCCGGTCGCTTCTCGAACGCTTTGTGGAGCTCTACCCTCCGTCCGACATCCTCAAGGCCCTGCCACCCCTTCTGCCGGCCAAGACGCTTGTCAGCCTCATTCCTCGTGTGGCCGTCCGACCCGACCCCCTTCCGCCACATCTCCTCTTCCCCGACATCCAACCACTGCACCATCGGTACGTGACGTATGAGCAACAGACAGGAATCGACCGCTGCCGGTTCATCACGGCCTCGTACGAGCGCGCTCTGTCGCAGTACCGTCAAGAACTGCTCAACCGAGGCAAGGAGGGCGAGGTCCGACAGAAGGAAGTCGCGCTCGACCAGGAGCAGTCCGCGCATTTCAGGGAGCGTGTTGGTCCTCCGAAGCCGATCAAGCGGCACCTGAAGTCCAGGTTCAAGACACTCGAGGACTTTGAGGGCGTCATGGGCGACATTCCTGAGGGCGGTGGAAAGGCGGGTTCAGACAAGAAGCGGGGCAGGATCCATGGCAAGAAGTCGGTCGAGATGTACCACCGAGCGCTCTTGCAGAAGTGGGAGTGAGGGTGTCCTCTCCATCGTCGTCGGCCAGGTCCTTCTCTCGCTTCTCCCTGTACCTGTACGCTCTGCACGCAACGTTTTGTTAACATCACACACCCATTTGGTCTCTTCTCACGAAATGTCTCATGTCGCACTTTTTCTTGAACGATATTGTGATTCTGATCATAATCTTGTATGATCGGTTTTTAATTGGGCTTTTCAAGTGATCGCCCTGAACATTGCAGTCGTCCAGACGGCGTCTTGTTGACCCCGACAGCCATCCCGCTCCGAACTCGACACCCTCCCCCGCTACGCCAGGTCGGTCCCCAGCCATGTCGGTCGCTCTTCCTGCGTTCTATCGGTCGCTGCCAGCTGTAGGATCGTCGTCGTCTTCGGCCTTCCTGCTGGCCGGTGTCCTCGTCCGACCTCCGCCCTCCTTCTCCCGGCCCAGCTCGACCACGTCTGCCTCGCGGAGTTACCGCACATCAGCTGTCACCTCGCCCATCACGTCGGTGTCTTCGCCACTGTTCTCGGTATCTGGTGAGGCGAGCAAGTGGTCGGACGCTCGCAGGGCGTTCTCGTCGGGCAGCAGCAGAAGACAGGTCGCAGGCAACACGACGGGTAGGTTCCTTCCTGATCTTCCAGTCGACCCGTCAGCTTCCCAAGCGACGTCTCGTACGATTGACTGAAGTGACAGTCCGCTCTTCTTGCTGTACCTGACCTGTTGTCGAACTCAGATCCCCCATCTGTGCCTCCAGCCAGCTCGACCCCTCCTCGTCCGTCAACGCTCCCAGACCCCACCTACCGACCATTACCTCCTCTCACCCCCTCGCGCCTCCTCTCACTCTACCTGGCGCTTTCCAAGTCACGCCTGTCGATCTTGGTCGTTCTCACGGCTACGACCGGTCTCGCTCTTTCGCCCTACCCCACGACCCTCCCCGTCCTTCTTTCGCTCACCTTCGGTACCTTCCTCGCCTCGGCAGCCGCCAACGCCATCAACCAGATGTTCGAGCACCCGCTCGATGCGCAGGCGCTCCGAACTCGAGCTCGGCCGCTTGTCACTCGGGCCATCTCGACCCCTCACGCAGCCATCTTTGCTGTCGTCTGCGCAACGGTCGGAACGGCGCTGCTCTACTTCGGCTGCAACGCAACCACGGCCATCCTCGGCGCGTCCAACCTCGTCCTCTATGCCTTCGCCTACACGCCCATGAAGCGTTTAACGATCTGGAACACCTGGGTCGGTGCGCTCGTTGGTGCGATCCCTCCCCTCATGGGTTGGGCCGCGACGGGAGGTGAGCTTTGGCCGACGGCGGAGCAGAAGGCCAGGTTCGGTTTGCCTGAGTGGCTGCCCGAGAGCCGCAAGGTCACGATCAAGGTCGGTGGGGACGACGACGATGAAGCGGAGGAGGTGCCTGAGGGTTGGGCCAAGCCGCCTTCCGTCCGAGGCCTCATGGCCAAAGAGATCGCCCGTCGAACCTCGTACAACGTTGATGACGACCTCCCCCTGCCCTCCATCGCCCTCCCGGACGCACACATTCCGACCCTCTACGTCGCCGACAAGGAGCTCGCGCACGAGGTCGAGATCACCGTCCTCGCCCCTCTGACGCTCGCCGCGCTGCTGTTCGCGTGGCAGTTCCCGCACTTCAACGCGCTCTCGCACGTCCTCCGGTCGTCCTACGCCGTGTCGAGCTACCACATGCTCTCAGTCGTCAACCCGCAGAAGAACGCGCTCGTCTCGCTCCGGTACGCGCTCCTGATGTTCCCCATCTGCTCCATTATGGCCCCAGCCTCGGGCGCGGTCACCGGTCTGTTCGCGTTCACGTCGCTCGTCCCCAACGCCATGTTTGCTCGTCGGGCCTGGCAGTTCTACAAGCTCCCTCGGGACCAGACGGCCCGACGGCTGTTCTGGGACTCGCTCTGGTGGCTGCCGGTCATCATGGGCCTCATGATGATCCACAAGAACGACCAGGGCTGGCTGCAGGGGCTCAAGAAGAGCGAAGCCGGCAAGTGGGTGAGGAACAGCCAGCTCGCGATCGTCTACTCGGACGTGAGTCGGTGGGCGAGGGGCGAGAGCCGGGTGGACGACGTGAGGAAGGCGCTAGAAGTCATCAAGGAGGAGAGGGAGAGGAAGGAGGCCCTGCTCCTGGCCGAGGGGAAGAAGGTGTGATGATTGACATGATCAACTACTGCTCAACACACCAGCCCGTTTGCAAGGACTTCCTGCCGTCTCTTGAGAAGGAGCCTCTGCTCGAACGGAAGACTCAAACGCCGCGACATCTGACGCGCACTATGCAGTCCATTGCGCAAATCGTTTGAGAGAGAAGCGTCACAAGGTCTGATCTATATCGTCTGTCAGCCACCTCAGGTTGTTGCGCAGTGGTGTCCATGTGGGAAAGATCTGAGGCAAGGAGAAAGGAAGGGTCAGTCAGTCTTCGCGATGCCTGTTTTCACAAAGGAAGGGCCCGAAACGTACCCTCGTCTCCACCCTCGCCAGCAGCAGAGCCATCGGCACCGGTCCGTAGTCTCTCGAGTCGGTCGAGTTGCTCAAGTTGTCGCCCTGGAGCCAGCAGTGTCCCTTAGGTATCCGAACGTACTTTCGCTCTCCGTTGAGGTGCTCGTCGACGTCGACCCTGATCCCGCCAGGGTTGACCTCGACCGTATCCCCCTCCAGGGCGATGATTCGCTTGCCGACAATCCGATCAGGCATGAACGGGTGGACGGCAGTGACGACGTCGCCTCGTGAGAAAGGGCGGGTGAGGCGAGGGTAATGGAAGGGGAGGCGGTTGTTGAAGACCCAGTCGCCTGTCGGAGAGAGCGTCGGAAGCATCGACTCGCCCTGGCATCGCTGGACGAAGCCCACGCGGTCGGTAAAGAGGTGTACGAGTCCGACGGTCTGCCGTCACGTAGCGATGTGAGAGAGAGGGAGCCAGCGTCAGCAAAGGATCGTTTCAGAGACGAGCACCTGGAAGGGATCTGGGGGCGGACCTGGATGGTGATGACGGTCGCGCGGGTGAGCAGGACTGCTTGGCGGATGGCAAAGTCCCTGCAGCGCTCAAACAAGGCCATGTCGGTCGACTAGCCAGACTGGATGCGAGTGCGAGTGTGTCGTTTCAGGAGAGAGGGTGTTACTGTCGATTCGGTCGAGGGGTCGAGGGCACGCAGTGTCGGACTTTGAGCCGCCTGCGCCCTGGACTCTGCACTTTCAAGTTTCTCCCTCCATAATCTCTGTTTTTTTCTGTGAAGGGCAAGGTTTCAGATGTAGGGCCAGACAGACAGACTTTGTCCTTCGCGTCGGGCGTAGGCAGCCAGCAAGTGGCACGAGTACGAGTCAGCGGTTGATCCAGATGACTAGTCTAGTTGAGTTTAGCTGCTGTCTAAGGTCTCGAGTTCAGCCCACTTATACTCTCTCCGAACGTCGCCCACCTTCTGTCCTTTAACCTCCTTACCTTGCCCCCCAGAACTATCCCGCGGAGAGAGAGCACTTTTTCTCTCGCCCAGTTCGTTCTCCCCCGCACACCACGTTCGCCCTCCGCCGCGCCCTCAGACCCAACGCAGCCCGCGCACTCGTCTCGCCGCCCCTCCCCTTTCCCTCGCCAACTCCGTCCCTCTTCAGAATGGCCTCCGCCACCCCCGACGTCGCCGCAAAGGTCGACATGCAGGACAAGGTCAAGGTCGGACCCCTCGTCCTCGAGAATGTACGTATTCTTCTGTCGATGGCGCTTCACCGACTTTCCATCCTTCCTTTTCCTCGGGGCAACAAGCGCTCTGCCAGAAAGCAAGATACTTACCCTCTCTCTCCTCCGCTTCCCCTTCGCTTCACAGACCATGAAGCGGGACTACCTCATCGACATTGAGAAGAAGATGCAAAAGAAGTGGGCCGAGGAGAAGGTCTTCGAGGTCGACCCTCCTGCGCTCGACGAGCTCAGCAGCTCGACCCTCAGCCCGACCGAGATCCAGGCAGAGCACCCCAAGTGGATGGGTACCTTCCCGTACGAAACCCTTCCCTTCATCTTCTCCAGTCACAGACAGAGTCTGTGACTAACGATAGATATCGTTGCGACACTTTCTGCCTTCGCTCAGGTACCCGTACATGAACGGTTCCCTCCACCTCGGACACGCCTTCACGATCTCCAAGATCGAGTTCGCCGCCGGTTACCAAAGGATGCTGGGCAAGCGCGCTCTCTTCCCAATGGGTTTCCACGTCACTGGTATGCCCATCAAGGTGCGTCTCCTCCCTGCTCTGCTTTCATGCCGTTGGGCACTGCGCGCTCTGGTCTTGTCCCTTCCCTCTGACACTTGCCTCCTCTTCTCCTTCCTGCCTGTCTTGTGACCAGTCTGCCGCCGACAAGCTCATCCGAGAGATGGAGATGTTCGGAGCCGAGTTCGAGAGCTTCAACCCCGACGAGCCTCAGGCCGTCCCTGCAGTCAAGGCCGTCGCCCCTTCCTCGGACGCTGCAAAGGACCCGTCGAAGGCGACCAAGGGTAAGCTCAACGCCAAGTCGACCGGTCTCACGTACCAGTTTCAGATCATGGAGAGTATTGGTGTTCCGAGGGAGGAGATCAAGAAGTTTGCCGACCCTCTTCACTGGCTCGACTACTTCCCCCCCATCGCCAAGGAGGACTGCAACGCGTTCGGAGCCCGAATCGACTGGCGACGATCCTTCCTTGTGGGTACACCTGTCACTTTGCTCCCGGAACGTCATGCAGCAACTGACAGTCCTTTACTTTGCACGCCGCTATACAGACGACCGACCAGAACCCCTTCTACGACTCGTTCGTCCGCTGGCAGATGAACATCCTGCACGAGCAGGGTCGAATCAAGTTTGGAAAGCGAAACACCATCTACTCGATCAAGGACGGCCAACCCTGCATGGACCACGACCGATCGAGCGGAGAGGCCCTCGGACCCCAGGAGTACACCGGCATCAAGATGGAGGTCGTCGACTGGGCCGAGGCCGCCGGCGCGCAGGTCAAAACCTTCGCTGGACTCGAGGGCAAGAAGATCTTCCTCGTCGCCGCTACCCTCCGACCCGAGACCATGTACGGTCAGACCAACTGCTTCGTCGGACCCGACATCACCTACGGCCTGTACGAGTCGGCCAACAACGAGGTCTTCGTCATCACGAACCGGGCTGCCCGAAACATGGCCTACCAGGCCATCTTTGCCGAGGAGGGTGTCATCAAGAAGCTCGGAGAGATCAAGGGTCGAGACATTGTCGGAACCAAGATCAAGGCTCCCTTCGGTATCAACCCTGAGGTCTGGGTCCTCCCCATGGACAGCGTCCTCCCTTCCAAGGGAACCGGAGTCGTCACGTCCGTCCCGTCCGACTCGCCCGACGACTACGCTAACTACATGGACCTCCGAAAGAAGGCCGAGTTCTACAAGATCCAGCCCGAGTGGGTCGCGTTTGACATCATCCCCGTCGTCCAGACGCCCAACCACGGCGACCGCATCGCAGAGTTCCTCTGCAAGGAGATGAAAATCCAATCTCCCAAGGACATCAAGCAGCTCGCCGAGGCCAAGGAGATCGCCTACAAGGAGGGTTTCTTCAACGGAACACTTCTCCAGGGAGACTTCAAGGGCGAGACGGTCCAGGACGGAAAGCAGAAGGTCAAGGACCAGCTCATCGCCGCCGGACTCGGATTCAAGTACGCCGAGCCTGAGGGACTTATCATGAGTCGAAGCGCCGACGAGTGCGTCGTCGCTCTCGTTGACCAGTGGTACATCAACTACGGAGAGGACGAGTGGAGGAAGACCGCCGAGCGGTACGTCTCTCTCCCCTTCTATGGGCCAGTCTGCAGCTTTCCAACTGACGATGCTCTACTTTCATCTCGACAGACTCCTCGCTCAGATGAACACCTACTTCCCCGAGACCCGAAACGGCTTCGAGGGTGTCCTCGCCTGGCTCAAGCAGTGGGCCTGCTCTCGATCGTACGGTCTCGGATCGCGCATCCCTTGGGTGAGTCGAGCACGAACCTGCGCCTCCTACTAAACACTGACGCTCGAACCTTGCCGCCCCGCAGGATCAACAATTCCTTGTCGAATCCCTCAGTGATTCGACCATCTACATGAGTTACTACACGGTCGCTCATCTCCTCCAGGGTGCGTTCTCCTCGAACTGCCGGTTTTGTCCTCTCACTAACCTCGGATTATTCCTTGACTGCAGCCGGCGACATTTACGGTCGAAGCGAGGGACCTCTCGGCATCAAGCCCGAGGACATGACGGACGAGATCTGGTCGTACGTCCTCGGATCGGGCGCCTTCCCCTCGGACTCTCGTCTTCCCGAGTCCACTTACGCCGAGCTCAAGCGGTCGTTCAACTACTTCTACCCCATGGACGTCCGATCCTCCGGAAAGGACCTCATCCCCAACCACCTCACCTTCTGCATCTACATCCACGCCTCGATCTTCCCCGAGCACCACTGGCCCAAGAGCATGCGAGCCAACGGCCACCTCATGCTCAACGGAAAGAAGATGGCCAAGTCGACCGGTAACTCGCTCACGCTCAAGGACGCCACGGCCAAGTTTGGTGCCGACGCCTGCCGACTTGCGCTCGCCGACGCCGGAGACGGTATGGAGGACGCCAACTTTGAGGAGCTTACCGCCAACTCTGCCATCCAGCGACTCTACACCCAGCTCCAGTGGTGCGAGGAGGCCATCGCCAAGAAGGACACCTACCGAACCGGACCCCAGGACTCGTTCTGGGACAAGGCCTTTGCCGAGGAGCTCAACGACTACTCGGCCAAGGTCAAGGACGCCTACGAGAGGACGTGGTACAAGGAGGCGCTCAAGTACGGTTTCTACGAGCTCGACAACTCGCGACGAGCCTACCTCGAGGCCACGGCCGAAATCGGCATGCACCGGGACCTCGTCCTCGGCTGCGTCGAACGCATGGCTCTCCTCGTCGCACCCATCATGCCCCACTTCGCAGAGTACCTCTGGACCGGACTCCTTCAGCAGCCCGTCTCCATCCAGGCTGCTCCTCTCCCCGAGACGCGCGAAACCGACGCCTCCATCCTTGCCGGCCTCCAGTACGTCCGAGTCACGACCAAGGATATTCGAGACCGACAGATCGCCCTCAGCAAGAAGGCCAAGGGTGGCAAGAACAAGGGCCCTGCGCTCGCTGACCCTACCAAGCCCCTCAAGGTCCGAGTCTATGTCGCCACCAAGTTCCCCAAGTGGCAGACCGACATCGTCGACGTCGTCGCCGCCAACCTCGACAGCGAGGGCAAATTCAACGACGCCGGCATCAAGGAGACCATGATCGCCAAGGGCTTCGTCAAGAACAAGAAGGCCATGCCGTACGTCGTCGAGCTCAAGCGTCGGGTCGGCTCGGTCGGTGCGGAGAAGGGCCTCGGACTCGCCCTGCCGTTCCCTGAGATGGAGACCATCAAGACGATCGAGTCGTACCTCGAGAAGACGCTCAAGCTCGAGGGTGTCGAGATTGTCGCAGCGGACGAGGCGCTTGAGCAGCTCTCGAGCGGACAGGCCAACGAGGGAGAGGCAGGCTTCTCCAAGGCTGCTGCCGAGGACGCAGAACCCGGAACCCCCACCGTCGTTTTCTGGAACGCTTGATCAAGAGAAAGATAGAAAATGGCAACTTTTCACATTTATAATACCGCCTGGCGCTGTCCCCTGCCCCATCTAGATGACGAGAAGCGACGCGAGTTTTGCCTCGGTCGACACGATTTCGACGGCCTGCTCAACCTCGAGCCGCTTCCTGGCCTCCTTAAGCCAGTCCATGGCCAAGACACCAGCCCAGCCCTCGAGAGCGTTCAGCTCTCGCGCAGCGCCGTCCAGATCACTCCTGACAAGTCGGTCCTCTGCTCGTGCGAGCACACTGTTGATGTCTGATCCGTCGACGGGTCCGCTCTTCTTGAAGAGTAGCGGGCTGAGGGCAGCACTGGTCAAGTGGGCGAGAACTCCGGCAGATGGTGCGTCGGCAGGCACGAGCGCGACCGACCGAATTCGAGGAGCGACCTTAGAGGTAAACCAGTAGGTCAGGTCAGGAAGGGACTCGACGCCCTCCGAGAGCGCACTCGAGGGGATGGTCGATATGACGGTCTTGAGAGCCTCCGTTGATGCGGGCGAGAGGGACGAGGAGGAGAGAACGTGGGAGAGGGCGGAGAGCTTGTCGGCGATGGGTTGCCGAGGCTTGTCGAGCGCAGACTCGACGGCTCGCAGAGCGGTCCAGATCGTCTGAAAGCACAATCAGAAGAGTAATACGTCAGACAATGTTCCGATTCAATATGCGGAAGTGGAGGAACTCACGTGAATCCTGACGTTCTCGTCCAAGACCTTGCTGTTGTCGAGCGTGACCTTCTCCAACTCCTTCAGGCCTCCCTCCAGCTCGCCGAGCTTCGACAGTCGGCCTCCGCGCTCAGTTTCGACGTGCGACTTGATCTCCCGGATCCACTTGCGCTGAAGCTCGATACCCTGCGAGACGACCTCCTCCTTGAGTCTGCAAAAGCAAGGTCAACAGACGTCAGTACTTGCCCTGGATCTGTGCTTGCCTGGAGAATGGACGAACCGCTCGTTGACGATCTCCTGCTGGACCTCCAGCTCCTTCTGCAGTCGCTCCCTGAAGCTCTCGACGAGTCGTCGTCGCTCGTCCTCGACGACCTCCTTCCAACCCTCCTCCCGCTTCTCGAGCTCATCGCTCATGAGGACCTCCCGCTCCTTTAGCTGACCCTCGAAGTCCTTCCTGGTGGCCTCGAGCTGCTTGTTGAGCGCGGCCTCCTCTTCGGCCTTGATCGAGGCGAGGCGGCTGGAGATGGCCTCGAGGTCGAGCTGGGCGGTCGAGATGAGCGATTTGGCGTCCGACGACGCAGAGGGGACGGTCGACAGGTGCTTCGTCAACTCGTCAAAGGTTCCGGCCAGCTGGGAGATGACGGGGTCGGCAGCCTTAAGGTTGGGGGCAAGTCGAGGGAGGAGCTCGCCAGTGGGCTGGCTCTTGGAGCCAGGTCCGACAGGCTTGCGCTCGACGTAGTAGCCGGGAGGAGGCTCGAATCCAAGAGGAAGCTCCTCGGTCCAAAGAGTGAGGCCCTGGGCGTTCTTGGTGACGGGCTTGACCTCCTGGGCCTTGTTGTTGAGGTTGTGGAAACCGCCCTTGAGCGCATCCTCGGCCTCGGACACGAGCGACTTGAGGTCCTTGACACCCTCGAAGACCTTGTCCTTGACGTCGTGAGCGGCGTCCTTGGTCGAGTCGACCGCATCCTGAGCCTGCTTCTCGAGGTGCTTGTCGGCAAGGGCGTCCCGGGCGTTGGCGATACCGACGAGGGCCGCGTTCTTGAGGTCAACTGTCTTCTTCTCGACCTGACCAACGACCTCCCCGGCCTTCTTTCCAGCAGCATTCAAAGAGTCCTCCGCCTGATGAGCGAGCTCGCCGACCTTGGCCTCAGCCTTGTGGGCCAGCTTGAAGACGGCGCTCTCAGTCTTCTCAGCGGCCTTGCCGAGCTTTGCCTCAGCGTCTTTGACAGCTCGTCCGGCCTCGTCTTGCTTAGCCTTGGCCTTGGCCTGGGCAGCAGCGAGAGCCTCCGCCGACTTGACGGGGATGGGGGTGAAGGGAGCTCCAGGGGCGGCGGTACGGTCGGAGGGGGCAGGGGTGGCAGCCGAGGCGGCGGAGGAGGCAGTCGACGTGACCTTCTTGTAAAGCGTAGAGGCGGCTCTGTGAGGAGCGGGTAGGCGAAAGATCGGAGGTCAGCTTGTGATGGCAGACTGCAGACGAGCTTGGGTAGTAGACGGACCCAGCAACCTCGCCAGCTCCCACGCGATCCAAGCCCTGGTCCTCAGCCCACTCGACACACTTCTCTCCTCCGGGAACGTAGGCGACGAAGAGATCCTCGACCGCAGAGCTCTGGAGGGCAGCGTAAGTGCCGGCCGAATAGAATCCGGCACTGTTGAGTTTGCAGCAGGCACGGCGGTCGCGCGATGGAAGGTGAGGTGCAGAGAGAGATTCGGTCGTCAGCCCACCTATCCTGCTTCACCCATCGAGCTTGAAGATGAGAAGCGCGCGGAAAGACGTACACAAGCAGCGTCGAGTAGATGACGAAGCGCCTGAATCCTCCGCTCTTCTTGAGAGGGAGGGAAAGGGGAGGGGTGACGGGGACGACTGGCGAAGGCTTCACGCCTGCTCCTGCAGTCGTGGGCACGACCCGCTGCTGGACGGTTCCTGCCGGCGAGACCTTGGTGGGACCGGAGGCGAAGTTAGCCGGAGAGGTAGGAGGAGGGGCGGCGAGGGTCTGGAGGCAAAGGCTCAGGGCGAGCGTCAGTACAGGGCTTTTGGCGGTCCTTTCTCCGGAAGGGGAGAAGGAGAGCCCAGGACGACGGCCCGGAGGGGGCGCAAGAGACTGACCCTGCGCGACTGCTGGACGATGTTGCGAGATGGACGGAGCGTCCTCTGGGCCAGAGACATGGCGAGCTAATGACCTGTCGGGTAAAGAAGGGTGGCGAGTGTGGAGGGCAAAGCGGTCGGCGTTGAGAGGGCGGCGGACGAGCGATGGGCCCGGCGTCGTCGTGCGCGCTTGAGGATTCGTACGAGAGCGACACTCTCTTCTTGCTGCCTTCGCGTCTCCAGCATCGCTCTCGGTAGTCTCAGAATTCGTGCTGGCCAATCTTATGTTTCACTATGATGGTGATGTGAAAGGGACGAGGCTAAAAGAGCACCGTCATATAGCGCCTGACGATCCTTCTTTCCTCCCAAAGTCTGGTCAGCCCATCGTACCTCCTCGTCCACTGTTCTCGAAGACCGCTCTTGTTTCTTGATACGAGGCATCTATCTGTCCCGTCATCAGACAACGGCCTTGCTTGCCCTGTACTTTTCCTCCTCTTCCTCCTCCATCCGCCGCAGCGCCTTGTCGAACGCCTCCGCCGCCATCCGCTTCTCGATGGAGTTCTTGATCCGGGTCGGATGGGCCATGACCTGCTTATACTGGTACATGAGCAGTCCTCCAGCTCCAAGGAGGAAGACGCAGATGGAAAAGACCGAGTTCTCCTTGATCCACTCGGTCCAACTGACGAACCGCTCCTTCTGGATCCGCTTGATCTCCTCGTGCTCCTCCCACCCAATCCTGGCGAGGATGGCTTTGCCCGCGCGTGATCGAGTACCGAACCGGTTGTCGACCTTGTACGAGACCCAGGCGCCGACCTTGGACAGCTCGATGAGGTTGATCCCAGTCGAGTACCCGAGGTTGTGCAGCGTATAGACAACGTCCTCAGTGGGGATCAGAGCGATGGCGTCGGGCGAGTAAGGGCAAGTCGCCAGTCCTGCAGAGCAGGTGTCAAAGGTTCGGACGCCCAACTGAAACAGAAAGGCGCAAGGTCGCGAAGCGTAAGCGGGCGTAGCACAAGGTCGCAGGATGAGGTTTGGACGTACGGAGAGCGCCGTAAGGACATTGGATATGCCTGTTCCGAATGTGTCGTGGAACTGAGAGAGAAGACGTCGAATAGTCAGTCGGTGATCGTTCGCAAGATCAAGGAGCAACAAGAAGAAGTCAACTCACTTGACCTGAAATCTTCTCCACACCGACCCGCACGCCGACCGCCTCGATCAACTCCCTCACCGTTCTTGGATCACCTCGCCCAGTCGTATCACCCAACGCGACCTCGTAGCAACCCATCTCAACCATTTCCTGAGCGATGTCCGCCACCCGCAGCGTAGGCACAGGACCCTCAAACGGACACTCGATGGCGCAGTGCAGGTGCGCGCGAACACGGAAGCCCAGCTTGACAGCCTCCTTGACGATCTTCCTTTGGGCCTCGAGGTGCTCGCGAACGGTAGTCGCAAAGGTGGCGACCGAGTACGTCTGGCAAAGAAGAGGGTAGTCAAACATGGTCAGCCTGGGTCGTCCTGACGGTCGAAGATGCCATGTCGGAGTACTCACCTCTGAACATCCGACCATGACACTGATCTCGTCACAGAGAATTTCTCCCTTGACCCATTCCGACCGATCACATTCGTCGTACTGGATCGCCTTACAGAGCGTTTCGAGGGCGGCGAGGTCCGGGCAGTACATGGGGAGATGAAACGTGGAGTCGAGGTTGGCCACCTTGATGAGGACGTCGCAGCTCTCCTCCAACTACGTAGCGGGTCAGAAAGGTCGCATAGGTCAGCTTCTGACCTGCGGGGGCGACAGACGATGGAGAGACGGACCTGAGGAACGAGTCGATGGTCGATGATGGCCCCTGCCTCTACGTGCCGAACGCCCGCCGTCATCAGGCCTCGAATAAACCTCTCCCTCATCTCCTTGCCCAGCACCTTGTTGGTCTGCAGTCCTGCTCTTGGCCCGAGGTCGACGATCCTAAAGCAAAGGGGCGAGGGTCAGCTCGAGTCCGAGGTTGAGGGAAGGCAGGAGAAGGGGAGCAAGCAAGCAACTCACTTGACGGCGCTTCCAAACCTGCCGCCAACCTGCTCAGAGATACCGAACAAGACCTGGTCCTGGATCTCGATCTCCCGACCGGGCGTTGTTGGTGTGCGATAGGTCGCCTCAATGGTAGACGAGGTGCGAGAAGGAAGGATGCGAGATGAAATAACCGAAGACGGCGCAGCTCGGTTTGTCGGAGGTTCCCTTGAGCGTGGGGGTTTCGCTGAGCGTGAGTCTTTTGTCGGAGCAGAGGGCGAGGCAGACGACGAGCTTGCATGGCGTCGAGTACGTAAGGGAGGCCTAGGGCGTAGGCTGGTGGATTGGGCTGCTGTAGCTTGGGGGAGGGCGGAGTCGTGCCGTCGGAGGGAGAGGAAGGCTGCCGGAGGACGATGCGGCACGAGCGGCCTTGACGAGGTCCATGTCCGAGGGAGCTGCAGGCGCCGGAAAGAATAGCTCATCTACGGGAGACGGTCTTGCTGAGTTGGAGGGGAGGGAGGTAGAGGTAGAGGGTTGGTTGGAGGACGAAGGCCATCTCTGTGGAATCGGCTCGCCCGGACAACTCTGCCGCCCAGCACTTTTCAACACCACTCCCCAACTCAATTTTCTCGCAGTGAGGCATCGTTCTCTTGGGTCGTGCATCAGTGAAGACGAGACAAAGGAATGCAAGTAGCAGTGGTTTAGCGAAGATACGCGCTTCAGGGGCGGTTTCATCGGTCCTCATTTGTTGCTGTCAACAAGAGGCGGTCAGAGCATGCAAGCGGTTTCATGAATCTACTTGGATCCTTCAGCCGTCCCTGCTCGTAGACGAGGCGCTGGCGTCCTCTCCTCCCTCGCCAGACACGCTCAGCTCCTCGACGCCGCTCGCCAGGCCATCCAAGGTCGTGCCGTCCTCCGTTTCCGGCGGGCCCGAGCGCGCGGGGTCGTCCTCGCCGTCGTGGACCTGCCTGTACTGCGACAGATCCCACTGCTCTCCAGCTCCATCCTCTTCTTCCTCCTCGTACCAGTCGGGGTTGAATGTAAACTGCAGAAGGCAGAGCGAGGGGTGAGAGTCGTCAGCGAGAGCGCGCCTTCCATTGCAAGATCAAGGGCACAGAAAACACGCACGAGATCCCTTCCACTCATACCAGTCGTCTTGCCGTTCGAGTTGGCAGCGGACTTCAGCTTGTTGACGGCCTGCTCCTGGGCTGTCTTGGCATCGAGACGAGTCTTCTTCCAGATGGCGAAGGTCTCCGCCGTGACGGGCGTCAGGTTCTTTCCGAGCTTGTGTCGCTGCAGACCAGAAGAAAGGTAGAGAAGGCCGTGCGTCAGCCAGGGAAGTTGCAAACGGCGAGAATCGGTTCGGACATACTTCTGACTCGAGGAACTCCTCGATAGTGATGACCTTGGCCTTGTCCTCGGCCTCCTTCTTCTTCTTCTCAGAGTTGAGAACGTAACCAGGAGGAAGCGCGTGTCGGTACTTGCACTCGACTCCGTTGGGCTGGGGGGGGGGGGAGGGCGCCAATATGTCAGGCGTCAGAGTACGGATAGCAAGGCTAATGTTCCTGAGATGGTACGCACGCATTCCCAGAACCATCCGTACTTCTGGTCCTCGATGGCCGCAATGAAGAACTTGCAAACGATCTACGCGAGGAGAGGAAAGGAAAGATGGATGTCGTCAGTCTCGCGATTAAGACAGAGCGTCGAGTGTGGAGAACTGCTCACGTCCGTCGTCGTCTTGGGGTTTCCAGCTTTGCTGAGAACGACGTTCTGCAGCTTCTCGTCGTCCCAAGTGTCCATCGTGTCGTTCTTTTTGTCGTTGGGGTCGGCGGCGCCGCCCTCTCGGTCGTCCGTGTACAGGTTCTTCTTCTCGGTCTTTCGGCCAATGTTCTTGTCGTGCGAAAACTTGCACTGTAAAGCAACGGCAGGGGTTGTTGCGGTCAGCAGATGTGCTGCCATGCACAGCATCAAGTCAGAACAAACCTTGGCACCCTTGTCGCAGAAACCAGCAGCGAAGTACTGGCAGAGGACCGTCTTGGGATCTACAAGCATGAAACCGAACGATACCTTCAGCGACGGAGTCCTCGTGTTTTTCGCACATTGCCAGACTCAAATATACGTACCAACTCCGAAGGCGACCTTTTGGGCCTGCTGCGGCTTAAAGAGCTCCATCTGGGCCTTCAGTCGAGCAGCCTCTTCGGCCTTGATCCTCTTCTCGTTCGCCCTGGCATCCTCCTTCTTGAGCTGCAGTTTCCCCCACCAGAACAGCAAGCAAGGAGTCAGTGACTGTGATCTGATTTCCACCTCGCTCGAAATCGTCCTCCTCTCCACGACGATGAAGGTGAAGGCGACGCACCTCGGCCTCGGACTTTCCCTTTCGAGCCTGCTGAGCCTTGATCTCAGCAGCCTTCTCCTGGACCTTGGACGACTTGTTTTTCTGCATGACAAAAAAGATAGTATCATAGGCTCTGTCAGCGCTCATCCTCTGTAACTGAGGAAAGCGTGAACACGTACATTCTTCATTCCGAAAGTCTGTTCTCCGCCAGGGCGCGAAAGGGATACCCAATGGGGTCAGCTACTGGACTGGTTTCTTCGAAAGTAAGCTTCCGGAGGAACGTACCTTGTCAACTGCGACTTTGGACCCCTTGGGGGCGTTTTGCTTCTGAACTGTAGCCAGCGAGAGAAGGCGAATGAGTCGCAAAGAGGGCAGGAGCGAGGGAGCGCAGAGCCGAGCAGAAGGAAGGGTCGATGAAAAGTACGACCAGTCAGTCCGAGGTTTTGCTGAGCGAGACGAGCACGGAGTTCGCACCTTTGGGAGGCATGCCAGGCGAGAGTGCTGCGTACGGGCCGAGGAAGGAAAGGGAAGAGGGGGTTTAGGTAGCCGGCGGGGGTGGGGAGGTGGTCGTCTGTCCGAGGCAGGAGAGCGTTGCCAGCCAGAGCAAATGAGACCCAACGTCAGTACCTGCAGGACCATCGACGAGAGTACGCAGATCTGCGAGCACGGGGCGAGTGACGACGTACTCAAACCGACCGTTGAGGGATGAGCTGGCTGGTCGTTCGGGTCGAGCTCTCCTGCCAGTTTGACGAGGGCGCAGAGTCCTTTGCATCCGACTCTCCTGCGTCACGGCAGTCTTTGCCACCGAACCTTCAGTTCAAACGCAAACTCCCACTTCACCGTCGTCTTGAGTTGATTCCTGGGGCTGTGTGTTCCGCGAGGGACTGGTGCGCTCACCGGCGTAAATCTTATCAGACCTAGTTCGACGTCTGTCCCCAGATGGCAAACTTCTTCTCTTCCTCTTGCGAACACCCTTGCGACCGTGAATTTTATGAATAACATTCGGTTCATGACGACATATTCTAGATTAGATGTCAGGGTAGCGATAATAGGGGTCTAGGTTGGAAAGAAGGTGTTAGGAGGGGAAGGATGGTAAGATTTTGGGGGTCGAAAGTGATGCCCAGGTGCCTATGAGGAGGACCTCTTGGACATTCCCCTGATCTTGGGTCCAAATCGGTGGAAGACGAAGGGGATGGGCATCATCTGCGAAGGACAAGAGAAAACTCGTCAGTGCAATGCTAAATGTCGAGCAAGAGAGGACAAAGGAGCCACTCACGAGTACAGCGATAAGTGCGAGGACGCAAGAGCACCAGTTGGGGCCGAGCTTCGAGTGGTACCACCGGTCGACGAACATGGGGACCGCACCACCTGCGATTCGAGACAGGAGCGTCTTTGCGGCCATGGCGGACGAGGCGAATTCGGGGAAACTGTCGACGATCTGGAGAACAAAGTGAAAAGTTAAAATCAGCCCGCTCATGAGAACGACAGGATAGAGGAAAGCAAACTCACGTAGCCGTTTGCTCCAACGTAGATACTAATCATCGCGTAGCCGAAAAGGGCCGTTCCAATCATAGGCGCGATCCAGTGGACATGGGAGTACGAGGTCCAGGCGAAGATGCTGCGAAAAAGCGAAAGGCAAGTCAGGAAATGTCGTCGCGAGAGTCAAAAAGCGTCCAAACTTACAAGAATCCGATGGGAAGCATGATCGAGCCGACCATCATACTGGGAAGACGAGCCTCGGGGGGTGCAGACTTGCCGGTTTTGGCGCACTCGTCGCTCTGAACTTTGTAATGCTTCGCCTGCCACGGAAGGATGGTGAAGAAGGTCAACATCATCCCGATGCTTAAGGAACGACGAAGTGCAAAGGTGAGCCTCGCCGGACAGAAGTCGAGAAGGACGAGAGGAAACTTACATGATGGGGATGAAAGCCAGTCCGACTGAACCGAGAGGGAATCCGTGGATCTCGCCGAAGACGATGGGGACGGCTGCGTAGAAGGACAGGTCAGCTTGACGTCCTCGACCTCGAATAGAGGATTGAACTCACCGAAGAAGAGGAGGTAGAGGAGCGCGTAGATGAGGGCGAGGTAGAGCGAGAAGAGGAAGACGATGGGCTCGGTGACGAGGATGTCGATAGGTCGGATGAGACTCTCCTTCATCACCTCAGCGAGGGGCTTCTTGAACCGCTCCTGGTTGGTCATGTACCCCTGATCCCCAGTCTCCTTTCGAAGCTTGACCGCTCGTCGGCGGAGGAGGACGACGGCGTAGGTCTCGGGGAGAGCGGCGGCGGCGACGACACAGGCTGATCCAGAGATACCGAGTAGGAGATAGTAGTTGGCCCTCCATCCTTCCGCAGACAAGTATCCTGCCATGACGGGTCCGAGGCATGGTCCCATGAAGACAGTCGCGCTGAAAATGCTCATTGGGAGCCCCCGCTCGGAATTGTCCCAGATATCTGCTAGGCACCCTCCAATGACTTCGAAAAGGCGAAACATGCAAGCATTCGCCGTCAGCTCAGGATCTTTCCAGTCCTGAGTTTAGGGATCACTGGAGGGAGGGATGGGGAAAGGGAGAAGGAAGAGAGGGGTGAAGGAGGGAGGGAGAAGGCATGAACGAGCAGAATCGCGCCGGAACTGAAACTCACCAGTCATGGGTGCCGATGCGGCCAGACCAGCGATGGCTCGACCGACGACGAGAGTGGCAGCGTTCTTTGCGAAGGCGGACGGGAAGGTGAAGACGAAGTAGAGCGCCATCGAGATGATGATGACCGGGCGACGTCTGAAGAGAACAAGCCGCAGGAACGTAAGACTGAGAGCGCAACAGGCTAGAGGCTGAAGAGGAGAACTTACCCGACAAGCTCGCTTAAGGGAGCAAAGAGGAGAGGGCCAATTCCGAAACCTGTAAGGGAGCAGAGGTGCGCTTGTGTCAGGGAAGGGCGAAGAGGGAAAGGCCAGGGCAAGGCAGCACTCACCAAAGACGAAGACAGAGATGGTCAGGTGGATGATATCGATCGTTACGTCGAACTCGGCTGCAACGTCTGGCATGTCCATGACGGTGAGCGAACTACCGAGGGCGACAGCGAAGCAGGTGTAAGAAACGGCAGCTGTGGGACGGAGACGGACGTGGGTCAGCAAAGGTGAACTTGTCAGAGCGTAAGGTGTGGCTCAAGACGGACCTGTGATGAGCCACTTGCGACCCTGGGCGTAGTTCTTGGGGTCCTCCTTGTCGCCGACGGTCCAGGTCACGAGTTTGACGTCGAGACCCTTCTCGCGCTCGCTCGCCGTCAGTTCGACCTGAGTGGGCTTGTGACCGGCGCCGACAACGGTAGGGGTGGGAGAGTGGTGGTCGTCCTCCTCTTCGGGAGAGATGTACCCTCGGTCGGTCTCGATCACGTACTCGTCGGTTCGTTGAGGACCTCCCTCGGTATGGGCGGGGAAGTTGACGGCGTCGAGTCCAGAGATCGGACGGTGAAGATGGGAGGCTCGACTGCTGGCTCGGGGGCGGGTGTCAGGCATGGGTGAGGGGCAGGTGAAGTTGATAAGGATGTGAGGTTGGGTTGAGGCTGGGTGCTCGGGTTTGGGTTGGCTTGAGGTGTGTGGGAAGGTAGAGGGAAGAGGGCAAGCGAAAAGGGGAGCGTGCCCTTTAAAACCAGGAGTGAGCTGTCTCGTCAGCGCATGTTGGGTTGTAGGTTCTCTGAATGTTAGTGCATGACGCCGTGTCAGTTCGCTCTGCTGGGGGAGGGAAAAAAGAGAGGGTAGGAAACAGGCCATGACAAGAAAGAGAGGAGGAGGGGAAGGGGTGCTTACGAAGTTGAGGAAATTAATGCAAGTGCGCTTTCTTTGCGATCGAGCCGAGTGGCGGACGTGCCTGATGTTGGCTGATCGACTCCGCCCCTTGCTCCGCCCGACGCTCCTCCTTCCTCTAGAAATCCTCTACAGTACGCGCTCCCTTTCCGACTCGGCAGGCATGCTCCCGCTCGCCCTCCTGCTAGCCCTCTTCCACGCAGCAGACGTCGCCTCGGCCCTGCCCTCGCGCTGGGGCCACACGCTCTCGCTCGTCGACCGCTCGCTCCTCGTCGCCTCGGGCAAGGTCGACATCTCTGGCCAGACCTACACCTCGGCCTCGACCACCTCGACCTCACTCCTCCTGCCGCTGTCGGCAGCCTTTACCCTCGCCAACGCAGACAGCCTCGTCCAGCAACTCGAGGGAGGCGGCCCGCCCTACGCTTGGGGCAGCGCGGAAACCATCGGTGACGGCACCAGCCGAGTTCTCGGTTTCGGTGGAGACGGCAGTCCAGGGACGGCTATCCAGACGGGGAGCGACAGTGCCTGGATCTACTCGTCGAGTGACGGCTGGGTGCAGGAGGAGAGCGGATGGGCTTCTCAGCCGATGAGGAGGGAAGGCGGGGCGTCGTGCAGTTTGTCCCCCTCTCGCTTCTTCCAGCCCTCGCCCCTGTTCCAGCCCACATTCTGACCCCCCCCCCCCTTCCGCCCTCCCATCAGCTCTGGACGACACGTCTTACTTCACCGCTGGTTTCAAGGCCGACGGGTCCGTTACAGCCATCCTGACCACCTACTCGTACACCGCAGACGGCGGCTTCGTCCTCCATCCATCTAAACTTCCCGTCGGTCTCCTCCAGCCCACCCTGCACTGTCTGACCAACGGCACCCTTCTCCTTTTCGGAGGTTACTCGACCTCTTCGTCTTCCGTCTCTCCTCTGTCGTCGGCCTACACTCTCGACACGACGCAGGCCAGCGCCGAATGGACGACGATCGAATTGACGGGCGACGTTCCCGTTGGTCGGCGCGCAGCCCTGGGTGTGACTCTGGGTTCGGGCAACGGCTTGTTTCTAGCTGGAGGAGGGACAGGTCAGAATGGCTTGGAGAACGTGTTGGACGATGCCTACATCCTGAGCTTTGAGACGGGGAGTTGGGAGAGCGTGACCCCCTCGGGCACTGGTGCGTCCAGATCGCTCATCTCGTTCTTCCGTGCCGCTGGACCTGACGACGTCCCATCGATTCTCAGGGCCTGGAGGTCGGTTGGGAGCGCAGGGAGTTGCCATCGGAAACTCTCAGGTTCTCTTCTTTGGAGGTAAGTCTTCCGCAACGGCAAACTCGTGCCAACGAACGCCTTGCTGACAGCTTGACCCGATCTCGCCCTTACTCCTAAAGGTTACGGGACATCCTCTGCCGCCGATGGAAACCTTTATCTCTACGATCTGGCCACCAACTCGTACCTCGACACCTTCTCGCCGCCATCCACCTGGACGACGTCCGCTTCGTCAGCCTCGTCCTCGTCCTCGCCGGCCGCCCAGGCCATCATCCCCTCCAACGCGATTGCATCTCAGACTACCCTCCTTTCCTTCACTCAGACGTTAAGCTTCCAATCGTTCTACCCGACCGTTGTGACCGACGCCCAAGGTGTCGTCGCAACCTCTACCGTCACGTCCGACGTCCTCACCAGCATCGTCGTCGGCACCACTCTGGCAACAATCTACGAGGTTACTCTTTCTTCGGGCGAGACGAGCACGGTATACCCCTCGGCGATCGGTGCGGTCTCTGCCGCTGGAGGAAGCACTTCGGACGAGAGTTGGGATCCCGCAACCTGGACGGGCGTGGTACCGGGGTACGCGACCCTCACGACATCCGGACGTTCATCCTCGACCGGCACTGCAGGCGCCGAAGGGTCTTCCTCGGGAAACGCTTCAGGAGGATCGATCGCCCTCAGCAGCAAGGAAAAGGCCGCCATCGGCGTCGGAACCGTCCTCGGCGTCCTCGCCCTCGCCGCAGGTGCCCTCATCGTCCTTGTCCGGCGAAGAAAGAGGTCTCGAGACGACATGGACGACGAGAACGAAAAGTCTGGGCTTGCCGGTCCTCGGTCGCGCGACATGAGCGAGAACTCGGGGACGTGGACGAGCGCATTTGGAGGGGGGGGCAACCTCTGGGACGACTTTACCGGTCGGGATCGCAAGCGTACCAAACTCTACGGCAGGCTATCGGAAAAGTTTGCGGGGTTTCGTGCTGTCGCAGGAGGAGGTCCTGTGGTCGATGGGCTGAGGGACAGGGATGGGGCGGCCAACCGACGTTGGGGCATGCTCGATGACGAGGACACTCGGAGTTTCGAGACGTACCCTCCTCGCTCGAGGCAGGTTTCGGCAACGCGCACCATTGAGACGGACGGCGAAGAGTCACCCACGGCCAATGCATTTACGGACGCTCACTCTGCAGGCCAAGCCGGCATGGGCATTTTTACCAAAAGCTCGTCGTTTGCGCCGACGCCAGAGGACTACGGGAGCGAGGACCGGGTCGGAGACCTGGGTTATGGTCGACTGGACGACGACGACAACGACGCTATCGACCCGTTCTCGGACGATGTTGTGGCGGCGAGCGGTCTTAAAGCGGGTAGCATGAAGCGTTCAGCAGCGACGAACAACTTCTACCCCAACGCCAGACCCTACTCGGAAGGCATCTCTTCCGATGCCTCCCATCCATCCTTCGAATCTCAAAGATCCTCCAACGTCGCACATGCCTACATTGCCCCCGCTTCCACCTCGGTGTTTCCTCCCCCCCCGCCTTTCTCGTCGACAATCTACCCTCAGGCTGCACCTTCGAGATCAAACTCCAATGCCGGCTGGCGCAAGGTCCTCGGCATCAATGTGCGCGCCAAGTCGCCTCCACCACCAAGCAACCTGACCAACCTGCCGCCGTCGGTCCTCGTCATGGGCTCGCGCATGCGGGACCTTCGTGACCCTGCGACTCCGCCGGTCCTTGGATTCGATGAGGATCTGGAGAAGGGCCAGTGGTCGGGTCAGCGCCGCAGGACCAGTTATGGGAAGCTGGGTCATGGCAAGGGCCAGGACGCCAGCATGAGTAGTCTGGCAAGTGCTCGTAAGTCCTCTCCCTCTGCATGATCTGTCGGCTTTGACTGACCTCCGCGTCCTCTCGTCTTACAGGAACTGCCACCTCGGAACAATTCGACCGTTTCAACCACCTCGACATCATCCAGCGCAACCGAACCTCCTCTGGTTCGACGCAAGACACGCCCGAGTCGAGTCCAGTCCTGGAGACCGCTGCTCACTACTTCGCTGTCCCGGCGATCTCAAGCCAAGAGCGCGAATCTCTGCGGAACCCATTCGAGGACTCGTCTCAGGACCTCATTGCGCTCAGCCCCGAAACCTCAAGTGATGGGCACGCCTTCTCTCGACCTTCAACGCGCCCGTCAGGAGGTCGACCGCTCTCCAGCGCAGGGACGGCCTCCCCTTCCCTCTCTATACCCTGCTCGACAACGCACACCACCTCCTCGGTCTACTCTCGCCCGAGCGCACCTGCTACCCCAGTCTCGCTGGATTTGCTCTCCCCAAAACCCGACTTGCCCTTACCGGCCGCACCCCCGCCCGTCCGACGGTCAGTCAAGGACGCCGTCGCTGCCTTCGAGCAGCAAACGTCGACAACAGAACCCCTCAAGCAGCCCGGCCGAACCAAGAAGATCAGCACGAGCTACGCGACCGTTGCGAGACCTACGCTGACGCTGGCCAACCCGGACGCCAGGGCTAGGGAAGCTTCAGACTAGATCCTCTCATCCTTGAAATCTCCATCTTTGTTTCTTGCAATCTTTTCTTTTCGGTGCTCTTTATTTGTTGTTTGCTTCGTCTCTTTTCTCTCTTCTTCCGTACCGTAGGTGAACCCTCTCAGGTCGTTTTGGATCAAATACATGGTCGTTAGATACCGTCCTCCCGCCTCAGGCCAACAACCACGGTCGCTCAGCCCAGAAAGCATCCTTGATGAGGTCGACGTGGAGGACGACGACCTTGCCCGACGTCCCGTCGAACGGCAGGAGAGGCTGGCGGTTCTTGCCCTTCTTTGGCAGAAGCTTGCGGTTCGTGAGCTTTTTGGGCGGGAGACCGTCGGCGGAGTGTTCGAATGTGAAGGCGCACGGAGTGGAGGAGGTTGACGGGTCGGTCGAGTGATCGTCGCCTTCGGGGGAGGTGTCATCCGCAAAGCTGAGAGCTTCGAGAGGGACGGAAATCTCCTGAGGAGTGTGTAATCGAGGATCAGTCTCTGTGCGATATCTGAAGTCAACAGCGGATTGCACCTCTCGGATCAAGATGCTGCCTTTCTTCTCCCTCTCGCCCAACTTCGCGTAGTTGACCCCTCGCTCCCACAAGATTTGATGCTTGTCCTTCGAAAAGCTGCCCTGGAGGACCTTGTGCGCCTGGGTAGTCGTCATCTGCGAGCTCGCGATCTCTGTCGAAGGTTGTGATGCTGGAGAGGGACCGTCCGTCGGAGGGGGGAAAAAGTCGGACGCGAGCGCGGCGATGGGTACCGGAGGGAGAAGGATGAGCGCCCAGAACGACGTGTTGTAGAGATTGTTGACATGTGCTGAGAGAGTGCTCGTCAACCGCGTCAGGATCTGAAGCGACCAAAGAGAAGGGGAAAGGGACGCACTGTCGACCTGCCTCCAGGCAAAGTAGTCTCGAACTTCCTTCTCGCCGGGGTAGCAAACTACTCGACCGTCAAACGTCGGCGGGTAGAGTAGCTTGCCTTGGTCAGCAGCGGTCGAAGGTTGAGGTGCACCGGCCAGGGCGCTGAAGGAGGTGGGGAAGTCGAGCACCGGCTCTGCCGGAGCTGAGGAGGACGTCGAGGCGACGGGTGGGGGAGGAAAGAAGGTTGACCAGTGGTAGATGTAGGCGCTCGTGAAGAGAGAGACCAGGAGGGACACCAGCTTTGACTCGCGTCTTGAATAGAGGTTGGACTGGCGCCGGATCAGGAATCTGCAGCAAGGACGCAGAGGAAGACAAGCTGTCGAGCTTCAGCTTCGGAGTTGTGACGAGAGGGACAGGCAAGACACCCACGAGTACTCGTCGCTCTCTCCAAAGCCAAGCACGACGTCCGGGTACTCGTCCATCAATCTCTGAGCTGCCTTGTCCATGAGCTTGAGGGCTCTATCGTCGTTGGGTTTGCGGAAGCCATGCTTGTCGGAGAACCTGAGCAAAGGAGCAAGGCACAGGTCGTCAGCCGAGCCGTCGCGGTCCGATGGCCCTCTTCCGCGCAAATGAGCTAGCTGCTCTTCTCAGACAATCTAAGCAGGGTCCATAGCAAGACTCAACTAGGGCAGAGGGGAAAGACTGACTTGTGGAAGGCGTGGCCATCGATCCGGAGGAGCAGGAAGGCGTTCGGGAGGAGGCCGTCCGGGCGCTCGTACGCGCGCACGTACTCGTACTTTGAGCCGGACATTCGGAGCGACAGCTAGGACGGATAGTGAACGTCGGTAGGTACGTCGAGGAAGTCAAAGTGTGCTGAGATTTCTGTACGATATCTGGGAGTCAGGGTCGAGGAGGGAGGAGGTTTGGGCTGAACTCTCTCTCTCGCTGCCCTCCGAACCAGCACCCTCCTCCCCAGGACCCGTACTCTCACGATGGGCCCGTCCTACTACCTGCCCAACTCGACCGCATCGTCCCACGACCTCAACACGCTCGCAGACTTTGCAGATACCCTCGACGCCCTCCCGCTCGAGCTCACGCGCGGCTTCTCGGATCTGCGCGAGCTCGATGCCGTCCTGTCGTGTACGTCCCTGCCTGCCTGCTTGCCTCTGGCCCCAGACTGACTGACAAGCCGGTCTCTGTTCTCTCTGCTGTGTTTACAGCGAGTCTGATCCATCTCACCGAGAGCATCCGCACCCTGACCGATGCCGTCCAGGACGAGACCAAGACGCCCGCCGAGCGCCTCATCCTGCTCAAGGAGGTTGCAGAGTTCGCCCAGCGCTTCAAGCTTGGAGGCGAGGACAAGATCAGGGTCGTCGGAGGAGTCTGCGAAGGAGTGAGTTCTTTGCTTGCCTGCGGATGGGGTCTGAAGCTCGAGGGTTGCTCAAAACGGGTCAAGGCACGGACTTGCTGACGGACGCTTGCTTGTTTCGTCCGCAGGTCATCTCGCACCAGAACCACCTTCTCTCCCTCCTCAACCACTCGACGCTCCTTCAGGCTCGCGCGTCCACTCTAGCCGAAGGCTCGAACTACCTCCCTCCGACCCTTCCCGGCAAGCGAACGCGGGCTCGGGCAGGAGCTGAGATTGGAGGAGGCGCCGGCGGAGGATCTGGAGCGACGGCAGGAGGTGCTCCTACGCCCGTCAAGAAGCGCAAGGTCGGCACGACGTCGGCCGTCAGGGACGAGGACGACGGAGGACGACACGGACGAGGAACGCTGGAACCGGGGAAGAGTCCAAAGCTCTCTGCAGCTGTGCCCAGGAAGGGGGCGGCAGGCCCCAGGAAGAAGACGATGGCAGCGTACGTCCACCAGCATCTCGATTGCGCACCTCCTCAACGGCGACGACTGACATCACTCGATCTTCTCCCTCCTTCTAGGGACTCTGCTCGACCCACCTCGCCATACCCTGCTCCCTCCCCTCGGCCCAGCTCTCGACAGCCCGCGCTCACATCAACGACGTCGACCAACGAGATGGACCATCTCAACCTCGTCGACTCGGTCACCGCGGGTGGACTGGGCTACGGTGCAGGCATCGACGACCTCGACGCTGGAGGATCGAACGGCCGAGCCAAGAAGCCGCAGCAGCAGCGACGAGCCGCAGGCGACGCGGCCGGTGGAGCGGGCGACGAGTCGTCGTCCGAGGAGGCCGCCAACGGTCGACCTCGACGACGCAAGGTACACGCCGTCCGTCCGAGGGCCGGGTTCGTCACGGACGAAGAGTCGTCGCCGCCGCCCGGTCCCGAGCACGCCGGACCCATGTCGGGCGGACTCGCCGAGGGAAAGGTCGACATCGAAGACGGCGTCGCATACTGCTACTGCAACGGACCCAGTTACGGCGAGATGATCGGTTGCGACTCGGACGACTGCGAGAGGGAATGGGTGCGTTCTTCTTGTGCTCTGGATCCCGCTTTCTGCCGACTGACCGAGCTGTCTCGTCCTTTCATCTCACGCTTCCCTTTTGCAGTTCCATCTCGAGTGCCTGCAGCTTTCTTCGCCGCCCGAGGGAACGTGGTACTGCCCGACCTGTCAAAAGGAAAAGGACGAGGAGGCGGCGGCAAAGAAGACCAAGGGTCGCTCGGTGGGAGGACCCGCACCGAAGAAGAGGTGATGACAGAAAGATGGTGTTGGGTTGTCGTGCGGCGCTCTGTAAAGGCTTGTAGTGTTCTTTCTTTACGTTACTTTTTCAGGATCTCGTCCAGCGACAAGACTGCAGCAAGCGACTTCGGCAGCGACTATCCTCGGGTGAGAGGGGGGAGTTGAAGTCAATCAAGTCTACGATTCTCGTGAGTTTCACCCACAAGAAACCGACCCGCCTCCTGCACATGGCATAAACACAGAGGTAAGGGAAGCCGAGCCTTTTCATCTTTGAGTTCAGGTGATGAGAATGAAAAAGCGTTTGCCTGCGGGGTCGGAGTGACAGGAGTTTGAGCGAACCCAGCATGAGATTGGTTTGTACAAGCATGAGTCAAATTGAAGGCAAGAGAGGACGCGTAAAGACTGTGGTGGAAGACTAAAAGGGTTGCAAACGAGCGACTGCAGAAGAAGCTGAGGGGAGACTAATGAAAAGGAGGATGAAGTTGCGCTGAGTATCGACAAAACAGGATAGGATATTAAGGGGACAAGAAAGGAGAACCTAAACCAAATGGGTGGAGGAGATCATCTAGTGCTTGGAGTCGTGTCGTCGAAGGGGGATTCGTCGCTTGTTGGATCGCTTGGCGGTTCCAGCAGCCGTGTAGACGTAGAGGGCGTTGGGACCACCGCAGACCGAGGTGGCGTCTCCGGCACAGGCCATCGAGCACTGCGAGCTGGTCGCAGCCGTCGCAATGTCGACAGACGAGGAGCTCGAGCAGAAGCACTGCGAGCCGTACCTTTGAACAGAAAGGGTTAGAGGGGTCAGAGACGTGGCCGAGAATGGGCCTGAGAGGGCGAGGAACGATGGACTCACTCAAGACCGGCGACGTCGTAGCCCTTGGAGGCGCAGAAGTCGGTGCAGACAGTGGGGGTCATGGAGCTGCTCTCGGTGGAGTCGGCGCTGAAGAGTCGGCCGTTGGCTCCGTCGACGAGGCATCGCTTGGTAGCGGTCCATCCGTTGGCGAGGGTTCCGGCGGACGAAACATCCTTGGAGGTGGTGAAGATGTTGAGAGCCTGTCCTCCTCCGCAGATCTTGGTCGAGTCTCCGGCACAGGGGGAGTTGCACTGAGAAGAAAGAAGGGAGGGCAGCGGAGGATAAGTAAGATGTTCGCAGAATGCGACTCTCAAGCAGAACAAAAACGCACCTGGGTCGAAGGAGACGTCGTAGCGATATCGGCAGGAGATCCACAGTAGCACTCCCTGCACGCGAGAAGAAGAAGGAGGTGGGTGGTCAGTATGGATGATTGGCGGGCAGGGGGACGGCGACGAGGCCTGAAAGAGGAGGGGCGACTCACGATCCGTACTCGACACCAGCAACAGTGAAGCCGTTGTTGGCGCAGAAGTCCGTCTGTATTCGCGGAAGATCGAGGTCAGCTTGTTGCTTCTTAAAGAGGAAGTGGTAGGGGAGGAAAACGAACGCAGAGAGTGAAGGTCATCACGTCCGAGGTGAACGAGGCACCCTTGAGGAGTCGGCCGTTCACGTCGGCAGTGCAGGCCCCAGTTCCGGACCATCCGTTGGCAAGGGTGATGGCACCCGAGTTGGCGGTGGTGGCAGCGGCAGCGGCGGCGGCAGACGACGAGGTCGTGGCAGCAGCACCACCGATGGGGGTGAGGTCGGCGTTGAGCTTGGACGAGTCGTAGATGAGGGTCAAAGCCGAAGGTCCTCCACAGGTGATGGTCGAGTCTCCAGAGCAAGGCATGCCAGAGTTAGTCGAGAGCTTGTTGAGAGCGGCGCCGTTCGAGAGAACGGATCCACAGTAGCTGAAGATGGAGAAAAGCCAAGGTCAGCGAAAGAAGCCATGAAGCGACAGATCAAAGGGGGAGACGTACCACTCAGACGAGTACTCGGTTCCGGAGAGAGGGTAGCCAAGGTTCGAGCAGTAGTTGGCGCAGAACGCGGGAGTCATGGACGACGACGAGGTACCGGCCGAGATGAGGGCTCGTCCGTTGGTTCCCTCGGCGAGGAGTCCGCTGGAAGCAGACTTGAAGCCAGCGGGGAGAGTCCCAACCGAGGCGGTGGCAGCGGCTCCAGCGGCGGACGACGAGGTCGCGGCAGCGGCACCACCGATGGGAGTAAGATCAGCGTTGAGCTTGGACGAGTCGTAGATGAGGGTCATGGCTGAAGGTCCTCCGCAGGTGATGGTCGAGTCTCCAGAGCAAGGCATGCCAGAGTTGGTCGAGAGCTTGTTGAGAGCGGCGCCGTTGGAAAGAACGGATCCACAGTAGCTGAGGATGGGACAAGGCAGAGGTCAGTAAGGGGTGCGAAGAAAAATAGCAGAGGGAGGAGAAACGTACCACTCAGACGAGTACTCAGTAGCCGAGATGGGGTAGCCGAGGTTGGTGCAGTAGCTGGCGCAGAATCCGGGAGTCATGGACGAAGAGGTGGTCGAGGCCGAGATGAGGGCTCGTCCGGTGGTTCCCTCAGCGACAAGGCTGCTGGAAGCAGACTTGAAGCCAGCGGGGAGAGTTCCAACAGAGGCGGTGGCAGCGGCTCCAGCGGCGGACGACGAGGTCGCGGCAGCGGCACCACCGATGGGAGTAAGATCAGCGTTGAGCTTGGACGAGTCGTAGATGAGGGTCATGGCCGAAGGTCCTCCGCAGGTGATGGTCGAGTCTCCAGAGCAAGGCATGCCTGAGTTAGTCGAGAGCTTGTTGAGAGCGGCGCCGTTGGAAAGAACGGATCCACAGTAGCTAAGGATGGGACAAGGCAGAGGTCAGTAAGGGATGCGAAGAAAAATAGCAGAGGGAGGAGAAACTTACCACTCAGACGAGTACTCAGTAGCCGAGATGGGGTAGCCGAGGTTGGTGCAGTAGCTGGCGCAGAATCCGGGAGTCATGGACGAAGAGGTGGTCGAGGCCGAGATGAGGGCTCGTCCGGTGGTTCCCTCAGCGACAAGGCTGCTGGAAGCAGACTTGAAGCCAGCGGGGAGGATTCCAACCGAGGCGGTGGCAGCGGCTCCAGCGGCGGACGACGAGGTCGTGGCAGCGGCACCACCGATGGGAGTAAGATCAGCGTTGAGCTTGGACGAGTCGTAGATGAGGGTCATGGCCGAAGGTCCTCCGCAGGTGATGGTCGAGTCTCCAGAGCAAGGCATGCCAGAGTTGGTCGAGAGCTTGTTGAGAGCGGCGCCGTTGGAAAGAACGGATCCACAGTAGCTGAGGATGGGACAAGGCAGAGGTCAGTAAGGGGTGCGAAGAAAAATAGCAGAGGGAGGAGAAACGTACCACTCAGACGAGTACTCAGTACCCGAGATGGGGTAGCCGAGGTTGGTGCAGTAGCTGGCGCAGAATCCGGGAGTCATGGACGACGAGGTGGTCGAGGCCGAGATGAGGGCTCGTCCGTTAGTTCCCTCAGCGACAAGGCTGCTGGAAGCAGACTTGAAGCCAGCGGGGAGGGTTCCAACAGAGGCGGTGGCAGCGGCTCCAGCGGCGGACGACGAGGTCGTGGCAGCGGCTCCAGCGGCGGACGACGAGGTCGTGGCAGCGGCACCTCCGATGGGCGTCAGGTCGGCGTTGAGCTTCTTGGTGTTGTAGACCAAGGTCAAAGCCGAAGGTCCTCCGCAGGTGATGGTCGAGTCTCCAGAGCAGGGCATGCCGGAGTTGGCAGAGGTGGCCGAGAGGGAAGCTCCGTTGGAAAGAACGGATCCACAGTAGCTGAGAATGTAGGAAAGCGACGGTCAGCGAAAGAGACCATGGAGCAACACATCAAAAGAGGAGACGTACCACTCAGACGAGTACTCGGTTCCAGAAAGAGGGTAGCCAAGGTTCGAGCAGTAGTTGGCGCAGACGGTGGGGGTCATGGACGACGACGAGGTCGAGGCCGAGATGAGGGCTCGTCCGTTAGTTCCCTCAGCGATGAGGCCGCTGGAAGCGTAGGCGAATCCATCGGGGAGACCAGAAGCAGCAGAAGGCGAGGCAGCGGCGGCAGAAGCGACCGTGGCGACCGAGGCAACCGAAGCGGCGGAGGCCTGGGAGACGGCGGCCTGAACGGAGGCAACAGAGGCAACAGAGGCGGCGGAGGCAGATCCCTGGGCGGCAGAGGCAACCGAGGCGACCGAAGCCGTAGACTGGGCGGACTGGACCGACTGGACCGAGGCAACGGAGGCGGCAGACTGAGCGGAGGCAACCGATTGAGCGGAGGCGACCGACTGGACGGAGGCAGCAGAAGCCTGGGACTGGGCAGAGGCAACCGACTGGACCGAGGCAACCGAAGCAGCGCTGGCGGAACCCTGAGCAACGGCGGCGACGGAGGCAACCGAGGCGGTCGACTGGGCGGACTGAACGGACTGGACCGAGGCGACCGAGGCGGCGCTGGCAATCGAGGCAGACGAGGCAGCAGCGTTACCGGTGGAGGCCTTGGCAGAGAGGTCGGCGTTCAGGACGGTCGTGTCGTAGACGAGAGTCAGACCGTTGGGTCCTCCGCAAGTCTGGGTGATGTCTCCAGAGCACTGCATGGTTCCCAAAGTCGAAGCAATCGAGAGCGAGGCACCGTTGGAAAGCTTGGATCCACAGAAGCTGAAGAGAGGGAAAAGGTGTCAGGAGGAACGAACAGGATGGAAAGGTCGGGAGTGGACTCACCACTCGGCGGAGTACTCAGTTCCAGAGAGGGGGTAGCCGAGAGACGTGCAGTAGGTAGCGCAGCTCTGGGGGGTGTTCGTGATCGTGTTGGTCTGAGCGTTAATGAGAGCTCGTCCCGAGGATCCCTCGGCAATGACTCCAGCGGCGGCGAAGGCGTAAGGAGATGAGAGCTTGGAACCGGTGGGCTGAGCAGCAGCAACCGAAGCCTTGGAGGCAATGGAGCTGGGGAGGAGTGCAAAGGAGCGGTCAGCGCTGGATGAGGCAGACCGACACGGACAAGCGCGGTGACTCACACGGCAGCGACGGAGGCAGCGGACTGAACAGCCTGGAGGCTCAGGACGGAAGCGAGCGAGGCCTGGGCAACCGAGGCCTGTGACTGAAGAGCTTGGACGTTGAGGAGCGAAGCTGCGGAGGCAGCGGCGACCGAGGCCTGCGACTGAACACCCTGGACGTTAAGAGCCGACGCGAGCGAAGCCTGGGCGACAGAGGCCTGCGACTGGATGGCCTGAACGTTGAGGAGCGAGGCGGCCGACGCGGCAGCGACCGAGGCCTGGGACTGGAGAGCCTTGATGTTGAGCAGGGAAGCGGCAGAGGCGGAGGCGATGGCAGCGAGCGAAGTGGCAGCGACCGAAGCCTGCGATTGAAGACCCTGGAGGCTGAGGACCGAGGCGAGCGAAGCCTGAGCGACCGAAGCCTGCGACTGAATAGCCTGGACGTTGAGGAGCGAGGCAGCGGAGGCGGCGGCGACGGAAGCCTGCGACTGGAGGGCCTGAATGTTCAAGAGCGAAGCGGCAGAGGCAGAAGCGACGGCGGCGATCGACGTGGCAGCAACCGAAGCCTGCGACTGGATGCCCTGGAGGTTGAGGACCGAAGCAAGCGAAGCCTGGGCGACAGAGGCCTGCGACTGGATGGCCTGAACGTTGAGGAGCGAAGCGGCCGAGGCGGCAGCAACTGAGGCCTGCGACTGAACACCCTGGAGGTTGAGGACCGACGCGAGCGAAGCCTGGGCGACAGAGGCCTGCGACTGGATGGCCTGAACGTTGAGGAGCGAGGCGGCCGACGCGGCAGCGACCGAGGCCTCGGACTGGAGAGCCTTGATGTTGAGCAGGGAAGCGGCAGAGGCGGAGGCGATGGCAGCGAGCGAC
>MVAJ01000021.1:40416-218955 GCA_014825545.1 Cystofilobasidium capitatum
CGACGCGGCAGAGGCAGAAGCGACGGCGGCGATCGACGTGGCAGCAACCGAAGCCTGCGACTGGATGCCCTGGAGGTTGAGGACCGAAGCAAGCGAAGCCTGGGCGACAGAGGCCTGCGACTGGATGGCCTGAACGTTGAGAAGCGAAGCGGCGGAGGCGGCGGCGACCGAGGCCAAGGACTGGACACCCTGAAGGTTGAGAAGCGAGCTGCGAAGTGAGAGAAGGAGGGGAGGTCAGCGAGAAGTTTACGAAGCGAAGCGGCGGAGGCGGCGGCGACCGAGGCCAAGGACTGGACACCCTGAAGGTTGAGAAGCGAGCTGCGAAGTGAGAGAAGGAGGGGAGGTCAGCGAGAAGTTTACGTCGCTTGAGGATGAAGTACGTACGCGGCGGCAATGCTACTGACGCTGGCAGCGTTGGTGGTGGCCAAGGCAACACACTGGGTGTACTGCGTAGCGCACTTGCTGTTACTGATGAAGATGTTCAGGTTGCACGTGGTCTGCTGGTCCTGGCACGAGTAGGTGAGGGCCGTGAGAAGGTCGGTCGACGATCGAAGACCAGCCGTGTACAGGTTTCCGACCTGGAAGACGGGGGTGGCGAGACCTCCGAGAGTTCCGGTGAAGTCCTGAAGTCCAAGTCCGGTGATTCCAGAAGCAGTGGCGGCGTTGGCGGAGAGCGACGCAGCGGAGACCGAGGCAACTGAAGCGAGCGAAGCGGCAGCCTGGTTGGCGTTCAGGATCGAAGAAGCGGCGGCGACGGAAGCAACGCTAGCAAGGGAAGCGGCACCGACAGACGAGCTAGGAGGGCGAGGTTGGATGCGTCAGCGCCGCCGCTCGTAAATTCTTGAGAGGGGGAGACAGGCGCGAAACTCACGCGGAAGCCAATGCGTTCTGGGCCGATGAGGACACAGCGGCGACCTGGGTAGCGGCAGCAGCAGCGCATGAGTTGTACTGGTTGTTGCAACCGGTCTTGTCTCCGAGAATGTACACGGTAGTGCAGAGATCCTTCTGGTCCTGGCACGACTGGAGGAGAGCACTCTTCAAGTCGGTGGGGACGAGGTGGAGACCAGCGGTGTAGAGGCCGTCGCCAACCTTGACGACAGTAGTAGCGTATCCCGTTCCGATGTTACCAATGTAGGTCTGATAGCCGAGCAAGGTCGATCCGACAGCAGCGGTAGCAGCAGAGGCGGCAGCGGCGGCCTGGATGCTCGAGACCGACGCAATGGACTTAAGGGACAGCGACTGAGCGGCGTTGGCGACACCAGCAGCAACAGAAGCGGCGGAGACGGAGGCAACCGAGGCAACCGAGGCGGCAGCGTTGGAAGCCTGAGCGACACCGTTGACGGAGGCGACAGAGGCAGCAGAAACAGCGGCGACCGAGGCAGAGGAAGCCTTCGCGACGCTCGCGACGGAAGCAACGCTGGCAGCAGAGCTGTAAGCGAAGAGTTACGGGAAAGCGTCAGCGCTCTACGCCAGCGCAACGAATCGAATGGTCCTTACGCAGAACCCTGAGCGGCCTTTGCGACAGAAGAGGCAGAGGCGGCAGAGACGGCGGCGACAGAGGCGACAGAGGCAGTCGAGACCGCGGCAATACTAGAGACGGCAGCAACAGAACTGACGACCAAAACGATGTGCGGCCAAGTTCAGTGAAGTGCGGGAGCATGGGATCGCACAGAAGATGCAGAAACTTACGCAGCAGAGACGGCAGCGACCTGCGTGGTCGCAGCGCTAGCACACTCGGCGTACTGCTTGGGGCACTGAGTGCTCTTAAAAAGCTGGAGGATGTTGTTGTTGCACGCGGTTTGCTGATCCCCACACGACTGAAGGAGGGCCGACTTGAGGTCGGTGCCCGTCGTGCGGGTACCAGCAACGTAGAGACCGTTCGTTGTGGAGGTGACGGCGGTGGTAGCTCCGGATGCACCGATCATCCCGGTGTACGACTGGTAGTCGTAGGAGGTGTCGCAGTCTCCGAGGTTGAGGACACCAAGGCAGATACTAGGGAAGTAGAAAGAATGACAAGGATCAGATTGGATCGCAAATCAGTTCGGACAGCGGCCTAGCTCAACTCACGACACTCCAGTTCCAAGGATACCTCGCTTGCTGAACTTGACGGGGGTGTTCTCGCTAACCCAGCCTCGAGTTCCTTCGACTTGGAATCCAGAATCCTGAGCTGCGACCGAGCCGGCGGCGACGGCAATTACCGCTAGGGTAGTAGAGACACGCATTGAGGTTTGGGTGGGGGGCGGGCAAAAAGGAGTGGGGGTTTTGCTTGAGGGGAGGTGCCGATCCAAGAGTCTTCGCCAGGAAGACTTGAGGGGACGGGAGAGGGGCGAGGTGCTTGAGGGGGTGTCGTGTGGTCTCTTGAGGAGGTCGGGGTCGGAAGGCGGAGGGGGGAGGGAGAGGGACGGGAAGAAGAGAGTGGGAGAAGAGATGGGGGGAAGACGATTCAGAAGACCAGCTTTTGAACTAGAGGGCGAGGAGTTCCGTTGGAGCAGAGTTTGGGCCGATAAACCAGGGCGAGACTGCTACAGGGGGGAGGGAAGTGAAAGAGGAAGGCGAGACCGGAAGAGAGCAGGTAGTGGGGGGAAGCGACCGAGTGAGACCTGCCAGCTCCGTGCGTTTTGAAGGCGGTGAGACTGGCCGACAGCAGATATTAGACTTTTGGGCTGGAACGCCGACCGCAGGAGCGTCAGCGACAAAGTGCATCAGCTGCGGGGCGTGAGCTCGTAGCCATGTTGGCTGATCGTCAGTGAGACAGTAACGGTTGCAGCCGGCCAGCCTGCTGCCAGAAAGGAAAAAGCCCACAGCAGAACCCAGTTTCAGCCCGCCCTGGCCCATCTTGCTTGGCTCGCCCTCCATCCAGCACCCAACAGACCCATTTCAACCCACATGAACCTGGGTTTTTGTACCCGTCCAGGCCTAGACCTGTCGCAGCTGATAAATTGCTTCTGCAGTCGCAACCGGCCAGTCCAACGCGAGGGCCACTTAATCGACCCTGACCAGCGGATCGGTTCGGCCCCTGCGCGCTTGAGCGCTGCTCTCATCAATCTCTCACGCCGGCAGCTGTCTCAATTCCGCACCCTTTCCACCTCCTGGCCCTCCCAGCACTGAAGCTAAGTAACAGAACTAAAGCCACCGGCACACCTCCCTCTCAGTCGCTGGCTCAGACTGGCTCCCTTTCTCGTCGAATGCACTCTCGCGACCATCCATCTCCCTTTTTCGAGCACCTCTTCGTGAGAAACCTTCGTCTGGATGCCCGCTCTTGCCCTTTCTCCGATCAATATTGTCCTGCAAACATTTTGGTCGATGCATTGTGTCTCGCAGCAACAACGCCGAGACTGCAAGAAAAGAGAGTCCCTCTTCGTTGTCATGTTCATCTGCCGACTTCATTTCCTCCCCTGTTATTCTCGGAGGCGCCGGAGTCAGGCGCTCTCGTCGGGGGTGGCACGAAAGTCGAGAGAATTCACTTTGGGCTTTTGCTGTTATTCTTTTCTTCGTCCCGACGACGCCTGCAAGCGAGACACCTTACAAGCCGAACATTGGGTCTCGTTTGCTTCGTCGATTCTCGGAGGGAGGCTTGGTTCGAAGCCCAAGATGCAACCCAGACGTCGGAGGAAAAAAACGACAAAAACGGTCCTGTCTGCTGGAGTTTTGCCACCTAACTCTCTTGGCTAACTCTGACTGAGGGTTGTTTCAGCCTCGTTGCCATTCGAGGAAGGGCGCTCGGGATGGGACATTTGGCCTTTGCTGTCCAATCGAAACGGTCGAGGAGCGCCGCTTAAGGAGAGGACCAGCAAGCAAGGGGCAATGGTCCATTCAAGAAAAGGAGGGCGGTGCAGAGCGCAGGAAGGCGACAAAGGTGGAGGGAGAGGTCAGAAGGCGGTGGTGGAGTCGACTTCGATGGTAGGGACGATCCTGGTATCGCAGGACGAGAGATGTGGGTCAGCGCAAAGCAGCAGGCAGACTGATAGATCTTGCGCAACTCACGAGGCGATGAACTTGAGGAACTGTAGGGGTCGTTGAGACGACAAGTCAGTAAGGCTGAGGAGGGCAGGATAAGTTGGAAAAGTGGAGAACGTACAATGACGAGGTAGAAGTCAACCTGCAGGCCGTCCTCCTCCAACTCCTTCTCCTTGTCGTTCGCCTCCTCGGTCGCCCCCTTGGTCCCTGCCGCGGAGCTCTTCCGCAGACCCAACCACCGGCGTTTCTTGCCACCAGCCGCCGTTGACCCGGACGAAGCAGGCTCGTCGGACGACAGCGCTCGACGCTGCTCGGCACCGGCAGCCGCACCCATCCGCTCAATCACCTTCTTCATGACGCTGGCGTGCTTGCAGGGGTGAACGCTGGCCATGGGTAGTCCGGAGTGACTAAGAAAGGGCAACATAAGGCACGTCAGTACGTGGTAGAGGGAGTTGAGATGGGAAGGTAACTCGAGACGTACGGGAACGCTTCGTAAGTCACGGTCTTATGGGCATGGTCCGCCGGGATATCCTCGAAGGTCTCTGGTTGACTGAGAGGAGCACGAGCTGGGGAGTAGCCGAGCAGCCAAACGCGAGGGGTCTGAACAGAGGGTGGGAAAACGTTTGTCAGCCTTTCGTGTCTGGCGGGCGATATTTTTGGATGCGTAACGAACCTGGTAGTACTTGTCGTAGCTGCGGGAGACAGATGGAGTAGGTCAGCTTCGGAGGACGACCAGAAGGAAGGCGGAGACACTCACGTGATCATCACGTCGTACGTCCTGACCGCCAGCAAGTTCCCCTCCTCGCCCGACGCTCCCTGCGCACCGGATGCAGAAGCCTGCACTGTCGCCTCGTCCTCCTCCTCTAGCAGCCCTCCTCCAAAGTCGCCCGCGTCGTCGTCCTCCATGTCGGGGATGTCGTCCATGTCCGGAATGTCGTTCGCGTCGCCCGCGACGACCGGCCCGCCTTGCTCGTCCAGCGTCAGCACGTCGAGGTTCGGCATGTCAGGGAGTTGGCTGTGCGAGGCAGGAGGGGACGGGTCGAGGTCGGGGATCTCTGGGATGTCGGACGAGTGGCCGGCGGACGAGCTGGCCGGGTGGGTCGACGAATGCGTCTCGACCCAGTCCTCGGCTCCGGCAGTCGCCTCCTCCGCCTCGTCGAGCATCGAGACCATCCGCTCGGTGTCCTGCAGCAACAGGCAAGACGGAATACATCAGTTGACAAGGTCGACCGGCTTCTCGAATGGAAGGGAGCGCACCTCGTCAAGCCCCGAGTAGTCGAGGTTCTTCGCGCGTCGCAGACAGGGCACGTTCCGCGTGATGAGGTACTGCTTGTCGGCAGGCAGGAAGTCTCGGATCTTTGACGGATCACCTTGTTGCCTGAAAACCAGCAGAGGGTCGCAGGTCAGCCCGCGCCCACGCGGAGGTTGCTGCGGACGAGATGAAGGGCAAGATGGGGGACCCAGATTTGGCGGAGGAAGAGCGATGGACGAACCATGACCAGACTGGAAACTTGTACGTCAAGAACTCGCCAGCAGCGACAAATTCCTCTGAAAGCAGCCAAGGAGGAGGGATTGGAGTGTCAGCTGGTGGACGAGAGGATGGTCGTTGCATGAAAGCGGCTGAGGGACCAGGACTCAGTCAACCCTCCTTCGCTCTCGATTAACTGCAGCACCAAAGCGAGCTCCGTCCAGTCAAGCAGAAGGAGCAGCTGCGCCCTCACTCATCTCGGCCAGACGTTGACCTGGCGGTCGAACCGGAGCCCTCCTTGCCCCTGTGGGCGTTGGCCACCGGGGCTACGTCTGACCCTCGGGCCCACGCTTAGACCTGAAAGTACGACCGGCACACGCACCAGGTGTGATCCGACCGTGCTCCTTGAACTTGCTCTCCTTGAGGACCTATGAGTGTGATGCGGTCGAGGCGGAAGCAACGAGGGTCAGCTCGTCAGGGCTCGTCCGGTCGGACCAGATGGAGAGAGAGGGGGCACGGACAGGAGCGAGGTAGTCGCGCACGGCCCAAAACGAGCTCTGGAGAAAGGCGACACGGAGGCGTCAGTCAGGCCCGTCTGGGACGCATGCGAGAGCGAGGGGACTGTGATGAGAATACCTGGATGGTGTTCATGAGTGGCTTTCAGGGTCGTCGTTGGAGTCCTTCTCGAGGTTGGCTCGTGTGAGCTTCAGCTCCTCCTGACAGTGACCCCCTTCTTCCACGATACACTCCCAGGACGGCATGCCCACGTACCTCTTCAGAGACAGGACAGTAGTCGGTACCTACTCTGTCCAGCTCGCTGACGCTCTGCTATCCTTTGCCCTCTTGCTCCCGCCCGCCGTTTCGTCCGGGCTTCGTTGCTTCCCCCCCTTCCTTCCTCTCGACCAGACCATCGACTATTCCCCAGCAACAACAAGGCCCCTCGTCCGCATCGACCTCGGCCCACGTCCTCGAACCAGCCAGTCTTGACAGCTCGGCTCGACGACGCAAGAGAGAACCCGACCAGATCGACCGCTCAGGCTTCTCAACAAACGTCACTGCGCGCCTGCTTCCTCGTCATCTGCAGCAGCAACCCTCAGTCTCGACAACTGCCATGCCTTCCTCTGCTCCTGCGAGCAGATCGATGGGTCCGTCCCGTTCTTTCAACGACAGCAGGAGCGGCGATGACCTCTCGTCCCAGTCGACCGATACGCGCTGGCGAGAGGGCGTCTACGACGAGGCAGACGGCGAAGACGACGATAACGACGATGCCTATTCCGTCCTGAGCGACAGCTCGCTCGCAGGACGCTCGGCCTCGCACCTCAAGGCAGAGCTCGGCTCGTGGCACTACCTGCCACTGCTCTTTGTCGTCCTGCCGCTGCTAGGAGGGGCCGTCGTCGGCCGGGGCGAGGCCTGGAGGGACCTCCTCGTCCTCGGACTTGTTGGGTACTGGATTTACTGGCTCATCAAAAGTGCGTCTTCTGCTTTGAGGAGGGCATTCCCCTCTTAAGGAGAGACTGGAACTGCTGGTGACGCTTCTTCTGCGTGTCCTTGCCACACAGCGCCTTGGGAACTCTACCACGCTTCCCTGCACCACTCGCTCATCGCTTCCCCAACCTCGCCGACCAGTCCTCTCTCGAAGGACCACCACTTCTACCTGGCCCTGACCCTCATCTCCCCCATCGTCGGCGCCTTCCTCCTCACCATGATCCGCTCGACGCTCACCTACATCCCCTCGTACCTCTCGCCCTCGTCCATCCGACTGTTCCTCCTGGCGGCGCTCATCAAGCCGTTCTCGAATCTCGTCGGCCTGCTCATGCACCGTACCGAAACGCTCAAGTCGAGCCTCGCCGCGCCCAACATCGACGAGGCCGAGGTACTCCGACGACGTCTGCGAGGACTCGAGAGGGAGGTCAAGGTGTTGCGTTCCGAGGCGGCGTCGCGCAGGGAGGTCGGCACGCTGCGGGCGGACGTCTACGCTGGCGAAGGAGGCTTGACCGAGCTAGGCAGGCAGGTGAGAAGGGTGGAACGACGGGCCGAGTTGGGTAGGTTGACGTTGGGCGAGCGGGTCGAACTCGTCCAGCGAGGCTTGCTGGGGTTGCGCGAGGAGGTCGAGGAGGACCGGGAGAAGCAAGGGTACGCGTTTGGTCAGTGGTTGCTGCAGCTTTTGCACATCTCGTCTGGTGGTAGTGACGGTCGACACGCCCAGCTCGGCAAGGGAGGGCTCCTCTACTCTCAAACGGGTCTCCTCACGCCAAAGGCTCACCCCGATGCCAAGGCTCCCCTCCAGGTTCGCGATGCGCAAGAGCAGGATCGACCGATCAAGCCTCGCCCTGGTCTCGTCCAAACATCCTCGTCTCTCTTCTTCGACTCGGCGTCTCTCTGCGTCAAGCTCGTCTTCTGGCCGCTCGTCCTGGCCAAATGGGCGGCCGGCCAACTACTCGAAGTCGTCCGAGCGTCCTAAACTACTCGATCCCTTCTCTGCTAGTGTTTTCTTCTGCGTCCGTTTCCAAAGCTGTATCGATTCCCCTCCTACCTTGATTTATGCCCTCTTGCCATCCTGTACTAATTCAGGCAGAAGTCGCAAGTGAGATCGCTCATCTATCTGCAAGTACAAGAAACAGTTTGTCGCCACTCAGTTTCTCTTCTTCTTCTTGCCGTTCTTCTTTTTGACTTTGGTCACGACCGGCACCACAGGCACTTCCACCGGGGCATCCTCCTCGTGCTCCTCGCCTCGAGCTGCCTCCCTCTCCTCCGAACCACCACTCTCCGGCACTCGTTCCTCTGGTTCGGGAGGGCTGCCCTCCCTCGCACCCCCAGCCGAAAGGACACGCAACCACGAATCGCCCACGTCCGCCCGTAGCCCCTCCAGCCGAAGTCGGAACTCGTCCCCGGCATCCTTGGCCGGCGAGGTCGAGCTCGTCTCCGCGTCGCCGGGAACGTAAAGCGATGAGCTGAGTGCCCTACGAGAGGCCGACGACTTTTTCGAAGGCGTTGCGATCTTGAGGGACGAGTGCGACGTTGTCTGGAGACCGATCGGTGCCGTCGTGTCCACTTCGATGGGTCTGCCAGGCGAGGTCACCTTGTCGACGACGACGACGTCACCGGTCGAAGACCCGTCCAGGTCGACAACGCGTTGCTTCCGACGTCGATTGTGCGCCGGCGAGGGCGAAGGCGTAAGTCCGGCAGAGACGGCCGGTGCTCGGTAAGCCGAGGGAGGCGGTCTCGAGGCAGGCATCGACTGGAACACGTCTGCTTGGACCGGAGGGGCAGGCGAGGTCGTCCGCGAGCGGGGGGCACCAACAGGGACGACGTCGGGGTTCCTTGGAACGCTAGCGGCGGGATGTTTGAGACCGCTCGTCGTAGGAAAGGGAATTTTCATTTTTCGCCGCTCGTTCCACCGTACCGGGTCGTTGTCCACTCGAGGACAATCCTGTTCCGTCTTGCCCTCCGACGCCCAGGCCTCCCAGAGTCGAACTCGCCAATCCTCTTCGTTCGGGAGTGACGTGTACGGGTTGGGCGAGACAAACAGGTCGACGAGGTTGGGCAGCACGGCCAGTCGGGTGAGCTCCTGCGATTCCGACAGGTGGTTGTATCTGATCGACAACCGTTCGAGCGTGACGATGGCTGAGAGTCCGTGCAGGTTGGAGATGCGGTTGTGGTCGAGGTTGAGGACCTGCAAGCCGGTCGCGGTCCGCAAGCGTCGCGAGGGTGTCGAGGACGGCCTGAGGGCCAGTGAGGGGGTGGGAAAGACGGATTCGGCTGTTCGAAGAGACAGGATCATGTTGTCCTCGAGGTTGAGGGAACGGAGACTGGGGAGTTGAATGAGGTTGGGTGGAAGCTCCAGGAGGAGGTTGTGAGAGAGGTCGAGAGACACGACGGATGGAAGAGGAAGAGGGGGAAGGGTGACCAGGGAGAGGTGCGAAAGGGCCAAATGGGTGAGATGGCTGAACCGAGCGATGGTGTGGATGGGCGTGAGCACGCCTGGCGTCGAGCGTTCGTCCATAGAGGTGTCCTCCTCGTCCGTCTCATTCAGGTCCTGCATGACCGAAGCAGAGGCGCTTGGCTGCTTGGTGCGCTTGACCTTGACATCTCGCCGAGGGGGTTCAGCGTCCTTCGAGCTGCTGAAGAGGACGGGGACGAGCCACTGCGCCTCGTCATCCGTAGCAGGGGACTCGAGATCACGCAGGATCACTGATCGGAGAAATGGTGACGAAGGGACAAGAAGGACAGCCGGAGGTAGCGAGTGGATCTCCAGTCTTCCAGAGCAGGAGATAGATCAACATCAGCGCCGAATCGAGGAACATCGCTAGGGCGGGAGAAGCGACGCACAGTTGGAGGTTGCGAAACACCTTCAAAGGCACGCAGAAGTCGAGAGGTCCTGTTGACTCCATCTCCAATATCAGCTCGTCCTCGGGCCGAGCAGCGTGTACGACCAGGGAGGGCAGCTTCGTGAAAGCGGAGTAGATGACCTTGAGCGTTGCATCTGCAGCAAGAGGACCCGGCGTTAGCAAGCTCATCCCGGTCTTCCAGCACGAAACACAGTCTGAAGGCGCACCTGGATCGCTGTTGCTAGCTCCCCACCACCCTCCGAGCCCTAAGCTGCTGACGGCGCTGCTTGCCATGCTCCTAAAGCTGCCCGTCTCACTCCTGTCCCTCCCTCGATGACTAGCCACCGGCTCGACCAGAGAGATGGCCCGACGCGCGTCGGCCTCGATCTTGAATTCGAGCGAGCCGACGTCCAGTCCGATGGCCTGGAAGCGGAGGAGAATGTAGTAAAGGTTGCGGGGGGTCAGGCGCAAGCTCAAGGGCTTGGGCTGGGTCGGAGAGAAGAGGGACGTCGAGGTCGGTCGGCCAAAGGGCGGAGCACCCAGCCGCTTAGCGTTGTCGCAGATGTAGCTTGCCAGCTTCTGGAGATAGGCGTCGGCATCCATCGTTGCTGCGAGTGAGAGGGACTGGTCGAGGAATCCAGGGTCAGGTCGAGGTCGGGATGCTGCGGAGTCGAGATGGACAAGCAGGCAGAACTGACCGTTCCGTCTGAGAATCAGATCCCAAAGAACAGCAGCAGAGTACCGAGGCGGACTTCTATTAGAATATTGAGCGTGAGGTGCCTGGGCGCGAGTAAGGGCGAGGGCTCCTAGGAGTAGCTTTAGCGGGAGGAGTGGCCGTTGCTGTCGTCTCAGCCCAACTCCCCTCCCGACAAGCATCCCTTTCCTCCCCTTCGATACCTTTTCCTCGCTACTCGACATGTCTACTCCTGCAGCCGTGTACCGCTCCCTCATCAGGCAGGCCAACAAGGCTGTCAGTCAGATTCCCTTTGCTGTGGCAGCCCGTCTCCGAGCCTGACCGAACCCCTCCCTGCCTCCTCGCCTTCAGTCCATCCACCCTCCGACCCAGCGCAACCTCGGCCTCCAGTCGCACCTCCGCCAGCTCGTTGTTTCCCTCCCGCCAGCAAGCGATCCGTCCTTTGCCCAGGCAGCAGCAGAGTTGCAAGAGGTAGCAAAGTTCATGGAGTCGCAACGCTTGCATGCCGTTCGTCCCCCCTCCTCTCCTCTCCCTCTCCTGCCCTCTACCTCTCTCTCTCTCTCTCTTTCTTCCGACGAAGCTGACCTAACGCTGCGGGACGGTGGAACTCAGGAATTACTGGAGAGGTACAACCCGACCCACGGCATGACGACCCAGGAACGCAATCACCTGACCGCCCGACGGGTCGGGCTCAACCTGCCAAAGGACATCGACATGACAAAGGACGTCAACGCGAGCTCACTGTCAAAGGAGTAAAGATGGAATGAAACTTGTTCAAGACCAAAGCTCAATGTAGCTGCGCCGGTGCAAGGAGGTCTACGTTTGGGCGTGGAGAGAGAGCGTGAGCCAGCTGGCCGGTTCGGAGTTTGCCTCTCGGGCTGACAGGCGAGACGCTTTAACGTCCTTGCTAACGACAGAAGGCAACTCGAGGGGATCCAGTTGGGAGCAGAGTCGTTCAAATAGCCTATTGATACAAGAAAGGGAAATTGCCGTCAAGAGTGAGTAGTGAAAGGAAGCGCGAGAAGAGGGGGAAAAGTAAAAGGCACGAGAGAGGGGGGAACGAAAGCAAGAAGGACGAAAGACAAAGAGGGCCCAGAGTGCATAGGGGGTTATGTGTTGCGTGAGGCTAGACTTCCAGAGTATGTGTTTGGTGAGGGTTGGGGTTAGATAAGATTGAAGAGGAGTACAAGACATGCCGGGTGAAGAAAGAGGAACGAGAGAGAAAAGGAACCGCCAGACTGCTCCGTGCGAGGGAGGCCGAGTGCGTCTACTTGAGAAGAGAGGGTCGTAACGTCGTGCAAAGTTCGAGAAAGTGGAGAGAGTGGAGACGGAGTGCCTGAAGCGGGAAGGGTAGCGAAAGTCGTTCACTTGATCTCGGTGATCCGACTTGCGCTCGCCATGACGCGGGCGACGGCGGCGAGCAGGTCGTTTCGTTTGACTGCGAGCACACGACTTTGTCAGTAGCCATCGGCAGCTTGAGGAGAAGATGAAAACTCACGAGGTTTGGTGACGTACTCGTCCTAAGAGTGTAGAAAGGGCAAGGTCAGCGCCCAGTGCCATTCGTTCGGAAGGAAGGAAAGAGGGACGTACCATGCCTGCGTCCAAACACTTTTCTCGGTCTCCCAGCATCGCATGAGCAGTCAGAGCAACGATCGGAATGCGAACCCGTCGATCGCTCTCCTCGGTCTCTCGGATCTACAAGAGAATGAAAGGTCAGGCTCGGTGAGAGTTTGGACGCGCTCGACGAAAAAGACGCACCAGTCGAGTGGCTTCCGTTCCGCCCATCACAGGCATCGAGACGTCCATCTGTTGGAAGCAGGTCGTAAAGCGGACGTCAGTATCGGAGGATCTCATCGAGGATCAGGGTGAGCGCAGACTGACCAGGATGATGTCGTAGGGGTGCCCAGCGTTGTTCCGCGCCTTGAAGAGGTCCACCGCAATCTGCCCGTTGTCGGCAATCTCGACCGAGTGACCGCAGTTCTCGAGCAGTCGGACTGCGAGCTTCTGGTTGACCTTGTTGTCTTCGGCGAGCAGAATGTCGAGCTGGACCTCCTTGGACTGGTCTGTCGGCAGGGCCGTGTGCGACTCGAGAGCGGGCAGGAGCGCACCTGAGAGCTCTTGGAGCGACGTCGGTGTCGTGCAGTACGACGTCACGCCCATGTCGAGACAGCTCTTGACCGGTATCGGCGGCAGGACTTCGTCCTGAGACGTCGCAAGGTTGAGCAGACGTCGACGGTTGTCGGTGAGGTGAATGAAAGGCGGTAGAGAGTTCTTGGGCTTGACAGTCGGGGCAAGAAGGATGATGGGAATGTAGCGGAGGTGCTCGATCTCGCGCAACTTCTCGGCATCCTTGAGGTTGTCGACGATGACGGTGTCGAAGGGGAGTTTGGTGTCGGCCGACTTTGGCGTCGACCAGACGCCCTCGACGTTAGAAATCACGATGGGCTTGAGATGCAGCTGTTCAATCGCTTGAGGGATACCGGTCGTGTCGCCGAGAGTGTCGACGAAGAGGACCGAGCGCCCAGCAAAAGGTGCCATCTTGTCCATGACCGCACTCGCAGGCATCTCTGTGACCTCTGCCTTGGTCGTGAAGAAGAACTGACTTCCTCGGCCGTAGTCGCTGTTGACCCACAGTCGACCGTTCATGAGAGCGACGAGCTTGCGAGAGATGGAGAGTCCTAGACCCGTTCCGCCGTACTTCCGCGTTGTCGAGCCGTCGGCCTGCGCGAACGTGTCGAAGATGAGGTCGAGCTTGTCGGGTTTGATTCCGATACCGGTGTCGGCGACGCAGAAGACGATCTCGGCGACATCGTCCTCGACGTCGACCAGCCGGGCGGTGAGGGCGACCTGACCCTGCGACGTGAACTTGACAGCGTTGCCAACCAAGTTGGTGATGATCTGCTTGAGACGGAAGGGGTCGCCGATGAGGTGGTCCGGGATGCGAGGGTCGACGTCGTAGATCAGGTCGAGCTTGTTCTGAGCGGCCTTGACGCACAACGTCTTGAGGACAGAGAAGACGGAGGCCCGGAGGGAGAAGGGAGTCTCCTCCATCGTCATTCGACCGGCCTCGACTGGAAAGTAGATCGCACGCGAGGGAGGTCAGCAAAACACTCTGGTGGTCGGGAAGGACAGGGCGACTCACTCTTGGAGATATCGAGAATGTCGTCGATGATGGTCAGGAGGGAGGTGGCGAGCGTCGAGACGATCATGAGGTTCTCTCGCTGTTGGCGAGTGAGCTCGCTCTCGAGCGTCAAAACGGTCATGCCGATGATACCGTTCATGGGTGTTCGGATCTCGTGCGACATGTTGGCCAGGAACTCCGACTTGCTTCGATTGGCCAGCTCGGCCGCGATACGGGCAGAGGTGTTGTTCCGAATACTCTCACGCAGGTTGAACACCATCTGGTTGATGGTCGACTTGAGCGAGTCCATTTCTCCGCTTGCCTCGACCGTGATGAACTCGGTGTACTCGCCCTCGGTGGCGGTCGCAGCGATCTGAGCGAAGGCTCGCACCTGCGAAGTAAGGTTCTGCGCCATGGTGTTGACGTTGGACCTGCAAGGATGCGAAACAAAACGAGGGTGTCAGAGAGAGAGAGCGCGCCGGATCCTGCCTTTGGATCGACTCACGTGATCTCCTGCCAGGTTCCCTCGACGTTCTGGACCTTGGCCTGGACTCCAAGCTTACCCTCCGTTCCGACCTGTCGGGCGACAAAGATGACCTCCGAGGCGAAGATGGCCAGCGAGTCAATCATGCCGTTGATGGTGTTGACCAAGTCGAGTATCTCTCCCTGCACAGCGACGTCGAGGACCTTCTTGGTGAGGTCACCTCGGGCGACCTGTCGACACGTGGAGGGACGTCAGCGCCTGGAGGCGGAGGAGTGAAACGAGCAAGGTGCAAACTCACAGCAGTCGTGGCGTGCGCGATCGTTCTGACCTGCACGGTGAGGTTGGCAGCCATGACGTTGACGTTATCCGTGAGATCTGCAAAACGAGCAAGCGGCTGAGATCAAACGGGACTTCCGACGCGAAAGCAGGTGGGGAACTTACCCTTCCAAACTCCGCTGACACCTGCAACCTGGGCTTGTCCTCCGAGCTGGCCGTATGTGCCGACCTCCTTCGCGACTCTGTTAGTGGAGGGAGCACGCCGTCAAGAAGTTATCAAGGAAGAGAGGGCGGCATCTGAAGCGCACCTTGAGACCTCCGACGAGAAACTGTTGAGCGATCGGACCATATCGTTGACCGTGTCCTTGAGCTGCAGAATCTCTCCTTGGGCATCGACGTCGATCGTCTTTGACAGATCACCTCGAGCGACGGCGGTCGTGCTGCGAAGGGACGGGCGGCCGGTCAGGACCTGGCCTCGTTCTTGTCGCGATACGACGGAAGTACTCACACGACGGCGATAGATCGGACTTGGTTTGTCAGGTTCGAGGCCATCAGGTTGACATTCTCGGTCAAATCCTTCCAGACTCCCTCCACATTCATGACCAGGGCCTGCGAGACAGATGTAGTCAGTCTCATCTCTGCAACATCCAACGGCGTGAGGCTCACCTGTCCACCGAGACTACCGTACGTTCCGACCTCCTTGGCGACTCTGTAAGGAGAAGGGGTAGATCAGATCAGTCTCACAGTCTACTGCCATGAAAGAACCACCCTCGACGCACCTCGTGACCTCCGAGGAAAAGTTGTTGAGGGAGTCAACCATGTTGTTTACCGTGTCCTTGAGCTGGAGGATTTCTCCTTGCGCGTTGACATCAATCGTCTTCGAGAGATCTCCTCGGGCGACCGCAGTCGTGCTGACCGAGCGAATGCAATGGAGAATCAGTATTTGAGTGGGCGTCAACGATTAGCAGTCAAGGAGACGTACACAACGGCGATCGATCGGACTTGAGTAGTAAGGTTGGAAGCCATCAGGTTGACGTTGTCCGTGAGGTCTTTCCAAACTCCCTCGACGTTCTTGACGACAGCCTGGAAAGGACAAAGAGACAGTCCAGTGTCAGCGCTCTTCTCGGTACGCAGTTTGAGAGAAAAAGACGGACCTGTCCACCAAGCTCTCCGAAGGTTCCGACCTCTTTGGCGACTCTGTCAAAAGAACGGGTAAGACCGGAGTCAGTAAACGGTTGCGAGACGAAAGGAAAGGATCGTACGCACCGAGTGACCTCGGAAGAGAAGTTGTTGAGCGAATCCACCATATTGTTGACCGTGTCCTTGAGCTGAAGGATCTCTCCCTGGGCGTTGACGTCGATCGTTTTGGAAAGGTCTCCTCGAGCGACTGCCGTCGTGCTGTGGATGGAGTAAAAGCATTCGGAGAGTCAGCGCAACGTGCTGATCAAAGACACATGCTAAGAGCAACTCACACGACGGCGATCGATCTTACTTGTGTCGTCAGGTTCGACGCCATGAGGTTAACATTGTCCGTCAGATCCTTCCAGACACCCTCGACGTTCATCACTAGCGCTTGCCCGCCCAGCTTTCCCTCCGTTCCGACCTCGAGCGACACCCGCGTGACCTCGTTGGCGAGCGTCGTGAGCTGCTGGACCATCTCGTTGACGGTGACCTTGAGGTCGAGCATCTCTCCCTGGACGTCGACGCTGACGCTGTTCGACAGATCTCCTCGGGCGACCGACTTGGTGACGTGCGCGATCTCTCGGACCTGGTTCGTCAGGTTGGCAGCCATCTTGTTGACGTTGGTCGTGAGATCGGCCCAAGTGCCTTCGACGCCCTCGACGACGGCCTGTCCACCGAGCTGTCCGTACGTTCCGACTGTGGGTTGTATGTGGAATTCAGGTCAGAAATGGTCTCCGAACGGGCAAAATGTACCGACAAACCTTCGAGAGCGACACGTGTGACCTCTCTCGCGAAGGTCGTGAGTTGTGCTACCATCTGGAGAGTGGGGGACAATGAAAAGTCAGCAGAGGGCTGGCTGGTTCTTGCACAAGATACAGAGCTGACCGAGTTGACGGTCTCCTTCAGCGTGGCCATCTCACCCTCGACCTTGATGTCGATCGTCAAATTGAGGTTACCCTGCGAGTCCAGTATGGTTGCCGGGTCAGCAAGCGTCGCCTCCGAGGGAAACTGGGATGAGCGCGAGACGTACCCGAGCGACGGCGGTGGTGACCGCAGCGATGGATCGCACCTGATCCGTCAAGTTCGAACACATTTGGTTGACCTAAAGACCGCAGCAGAGTCAGCGTGCCGTCCTCAATATCGCAACCAAGCGCAAGTGCAGAGGGGCAAAACTCACGTTTTGCGTCAACTCCTTCCAAACTCCCTCAACGCCCTCCACCACAGCCTGTCCCCCCAGTTTTCCTTGCGAGCCGACCTCGAGCGAGACCCGCGAGACCTCGTCGGCCAGCGTCCTGAGCTGGAGCACCATACCGTTGACCGTAATCTTGAGCTCGAGGATCTCGCCTCGCGCCTCTACGTCGATCGTCTGCGACAAGTCTCCAACGGCGACGGCCTGTTGCAACGAGAAGGGCGGAGAGAGTCTTCAGCGACGACGCAAAAGAGAGTTAAGGGTGCAAGGGACAAACCTTGGTGACCTTGGCGATGGCTCGGACTTGACTAGTGAGGTTGGCAGCGAGTTTCTAGACGACAGATAAGTGAAATCAGCACCATGAACCCACAATACAATATCGCAGAATGGAATTCACGTTAACGACAGCCGTCAGATCCCTCCACGTGCCCTGGACGCCCTCAACAACGGCCTGTCAAGAGCCGCCAAGTCAGCACCAAGACCGATTCGCAAGCACTGCGCAAGAAAGACGACTCGTACCTGACCACCAAGCTTGCCCTCCGTTCCGACCTCCAAACTGACCCTCTCCACCTCTCCAGCGAACAGCGACAAGTGGTCGACCCTGATTGCACCAAGTCAAAGCGCAGCATCAGCCTTCTCGATCCATCAAGCGCCAGCACACCGAAGAAAGGGGGAACGCACATAGTGTTGATGATGTCCTTGAGCTCGATCATGACCATTCCTTCGACCGGGACGATGATCTTCTGCGTGAGATCTCCAGCGGCGACCTGAACATCGGAAGAAATAGTAGAATGTCAGAGACGCAGTCTCTGCTCAACGACCAAAAGACAGGGCACACTCACAGCCTGAAAGCAAGGATCACCGGCGGACGAAAACGTCGTGAAAGATGGTCAGCCTTCACCTTTGCAACGGTGGGAGAGGCAGAGCGCCGTACCTTGCAGACGCGCGCAATGTCCTGGACCTGAGCTCTCAGTAAGCGCAGCTCCTCCGTCGGCCCGAGCCCACTCTCGTAGATGCCAGAGTTGATGTTGCCGCCCTTGTCGAACGGGCCCGAGCTCGTCGACCCGAGCGAGTACGCCGGCGCCGACTTGAGCCGGTTCGCGAGCGCTTGCTGCTGGCGGGCAGAGTCGCCAGGGAGGATCGGCGGCGTAGGTTCCGGCGTGAGCAGGAGCGACCCGGCAGGCTTTGATGGCCCCACTGGCGTAGGGACGTTGATGGGCGTCCCGTCCGGCAGGCCGGCGAGCGCAGCGTTGAGCTTGGCCGTCGCCTCCCTCTCCCTCTGCTCGGTGTCGTGCAGTCTCAGCGCGAGCAGCTGCAGCTCGCCCAGGATCGCCTCGGTCTTAAACGACGCCCCTGGTCCCTTGAAAGCGGGGACGACCGGTACCGGTACGGACGACGGCGAGGGGAACGTCGAGGGGGGTGAGGAAGGCGAAGGGATGGCAGACAGGCGCGACAAGATGGACAGGATGTGATCTTGGAAGGCGGACCCCCCGTCAGCCGTCGCTGCTGCTGCTCCTGCTGGATCGGTCGGCGGTGGGTTGGCGTCGAAAGCCTTCGATGGCGGTCCGGTTGTCGGCGCTTGATTTTGCCTTGGAGGGTCCGCTGGGGTCGACATTGTCGACAGGCGGGGAGGATGGTGAGGAGAAGGACGATCGGAGGAAGGGCCTGAGAGTAGAAGCTTTCAACTGATGAGGCCGACCCAAAGCAAAAGAACGAGATCAGTCCTCGATCCGAATGAGAAGCGGAGTCTCGGGAGATCAGGCGACGTACCTGATGCGAGGAATCGGTCTCTGTGGCAGGTAAGAGTCGCAGAAGGAGAGAACGCATGGCGACCAGGCCAGCCCTGGATCAGCTCAGTCCTCTCGGAGGGAGGGACAAGGGCTCCACCATTCCTCCTTCACCCCAGCTCAAGGAGAAGAGATACGACACACCACTCTGATTATGCGCGGCTGAGCAAGTCCCAGAGAAAGGTCGAGTTGATGCAAGGGCAGGTTGGTGAAAGGCAGAGATTCAAGGATTTGTAGAGAGGGCCGCCTAACTGTCACCGAGGTCCCACTTTGGATGGAAACCGCGTCGATGCTGCAGCGCAAGCCTTGGGGTCGACCGAGTAGGACTGCTGGAGAGCTGTAGTACGAGGCGAGGGTTCGGTCGAAATCAAGAAGAAAGGGGGGAAGCGAAGGAGGAAAGGCAAGTTCTGGTCGGTGGGCTGAACGCGACGACGATCCTCTTCTCCTTGTTCCGCTCTAGCAGCAGCAGACTGGGCACAGAATTCACATCGCAGCTGGCTCTCTTGAGCGAACACGGACGATTGCAAGGAGCATGAGTATGATACACGATGTTTTCTAGGCTTTGAGGTACAACAGCAGTATTCGAGGGACAGGGCAGAGGGAGGAGGAGCAGGAGGGAGATGAGATGGCCGGAAGATCAAGAAGGAGCGCCTCCCCGCCCGCCCGCCACAACTTCGAACCGTGTTTGGTCCAAACCATCCCTCCAACAGCAGTAGGATCTCATCGTCCTCTCCCCTCTTGCAGCGCGAGGAGAGAATGAGGACGAGGTGTGGTGGTCCAAACTGGTCCTCATTGGAACGCGACTGCAGAGAACAAAGGGCAAAAACTGGAGTCAGTCAGATGAACTCTCGTTTTTCCCGTTCTTGACACCAAGAAAGCGCAAAGGGAAGGACGTACCTCCTTTCTTCACAGCCTGCGCACCTCCAGCCGCCGCATACCCCGTTCCATCTCTAACGAGCTCGATCAACCCCTTCTCCCCAACAACCCCATCGCACTGCACACACTGCTTGCCCGGCCTAACAATCTCGTCGCAGCACTTTTTGCAGACGACGTGCCCGCACCCTTTGAGAAGGACCGACTGGGTCGAGTTGGTCAACTCTTTCGAGCAGGCGGGACACATACAGCTCGACGGGTTGGACTTGCCCGCCGTCGTGGACGAAGTCGATGAGCTCGGCAGGGGCGTAAACTTGACCTCGATCAAGTTCTTTTGTCTGAGAGCAGCAAATGCACGAAGAAACCCACGAGAGCGAGTCAGATACGCGATTCGAGCAAGCGGGCAAACAAAGTTGGGGCACGCACTTGAGAGGATGAGGGTGCTCCGAAGCCTGACACATCGTCTCAAGCTTGACAACCTTGACCTTCTCCTTCCCAGCAACAGGGGCTAGACTAGGCAGCCAGAACGCAGGCAGCTTGGCCTTGCGCGCCTCGGCCTGTTCTGAGGAGATCTTGACCATGGCCGCGTCCTCGGCCGCTTGCGCCAGTCGATCGAGCTCGGACGCGTCGAGCTCGAACTTGCGCTTGGTGCCTCGCTCTGCAGGACGACAGGAGATGTTGGTGAGAAAAGGGTGAGTTAGTAAGTGACTGTCGACTTCAGGCCAAGGCAGCAGCAGCCGGTGAGGAAAGGGAGGAAACGCACCACCCTCCCCAGCGTTCTTCTCGTCAACCTTGACCACCTCCACCGTTGTCGAACCCCCAACCGTTCGAGCCCCAAGCGCACTCTGCCCCCTCTGGAAATCCCTCACGACGCGCTCCCTCGCATCCGCCCGCGCGCGCTCCTGCTCGGCCTTCTCGTCTTCCAGCTGACGGGCAAGTCCTATTTCGTGCGCCTTGATGAGCTTCTTTTGGGTCAGGAGGGACTCGAGGATGCATTCCTGCAGGTAACGAGCGAATCAGAGAGGTAGGAAAGAACAGGATCGGAAGATGCGCGTGAGGATGGTGGCAAAGAGGGTCGTCAGTCTGGCAACCTCTAGTGCAGGACGAGGTCCCTTAAGGCTGTCTCGCCAGAGGGATGCACCAAACGCACCTTGCAGAAGATGTGGCCGTCCGGACAAGCTACGGGACCTCGGACGGTCGAGTCTGCAGAAGCGGCAGCGCGGCCATCAGCGAATCCAATCAGACGCTCGGTAGAGAGTAGCAGGAGGTGGTTGAGGGACGTACTGCAGAGCATGCACGCGTCAAACTTGCGGAACGACTCTGCGCCGATACGTTGCTGAAAACGAGGTGAGTATGTCAGCTGCTGGACCTGCAGGAGACAGGAGACTGCCTGGAGGTAGGCTCACCTTTTTGGACCCGTAATCTGTGAGCGAGGAGAGGGATGAGGTCAGGGTCGCCGGTTGGGCGAGAGAGGGCAGAGAGAACGGGGACTGACCGAGTTTCTGCTTCTCCTCGTACGAGAAGAAGGGGCTCGAGTGCGAGTTCTTTGCGTGTCTGCGTCCCATTCCAGCAGAGAGATAAGATAGCGATAGAGCGGTGGGCAGAGGGACACAGGCAGGAGGGCAGAGAGAGAGACGAGGAGTGAAGGCTCATATCGGACTCAAAGTTGCTTCCGACGAGACCTCCACTTGCGACCCCTCCGACTCCCTCCCTCCGTCCTTCTGCCCATCAGCCATCGACAACTGCACCTCCTAGACCATGTCGGAACCCATATCACCCTCGATTTCACCCGCAATCTCACCCAGCCAGCCAACGTACGTGCGCTCGCTCAAGCCGCACCTCCCGCACGGCCCGATCGGAGTACGCCTGATGCTGACAGGCCTTTACCCTCTCCCCTCCTCTCCAACCCGACCAGTACCCGTCCCTTGCCATCGCTCGACACCGAACTCGAATCCTTCAGACAGCAGTGGCGGACCGAGGTCGCCTTCGCTCGAGCAGGCGGCAGTCGCTCAACCGCGGGCGTCGCCGGCATCCCCGTGTCGGCATCGACATCGTCGTCGTACCCCCTCGGAACGATCCCCCAGCCAACATCGCTTCAGCGCCGCCAGAAGTCGCCTCCGACGAGCCCCAGAGCAGCTCCGACGACCTCTCGACGTCGACTGTCGGCCGTCAGTCGGTCGCCCGAACGCAAGCTGCACGACTACCTGCCAACATCGATCGGATCGCCCTCGTCTTCGCCTCAGAGTACGACGTCCTCCCTCCTCTCTCCTCCTCAACAACCGCACGTCGCCCTCCCTCCACTGCCGGCGGGAGTCGATCCGACCAACGAACCCCCGCAGTCTGCACTGGCCGTCTACCAGCAGGCGATCGACGCCGAGCACGCCTCCCAGCTCAACGAGGCCATCCGGCTCTACCAGCGTGCGTTCCGGCTGAACGACCAGGTCGACAAGGACTACGCCCACTTCGTTGCTCAGTCAACCGATCAGGCGTACGAGACTCCTCCTCTCGATGACGGACAAGGGTCGACGGACGAAGGACAAAAGGACGAGGACGACCTCGTCTTTCGCTTCCAAAGGCAGTACCATCTCGGACCAGACTACTCGCCCACGCCCACCCCGCACGCATCCTCGACCAACCTCCACTCATCGCTCATCTACGGCGGTGCAGCCGTCCGGTCCTCTATCATCAACTCGTCCGACCCGGTCGTGTTCGATCAGGCGGACGAGACCGAGCCGTGCTTCCTGCAGGGCGTGCCAGACGAGGTGCTCGTCGTCGTCCTCGCCAAACTCGGCGAGGGAGGGGACGTAGGTGGGATCGGTCGGTTCGCCCAGACGTGCAAGAAGGCGTTCCTGCTCAGCCTCGAACAGGGCGTGTGGAAGTGCGTTTTTTTTTTAATGCATTTTTTCTCCCTTGTGCCCTCCCCTCCTGTCCACGCAACTGACTCAAAGCGTCCTCGACCAACAGACACCTTTGTTTGCTGGCCTACCAACCCCCTTACACCGTCCCTCGCTCAACCACCCTCCCTTCCCTCCTGGCGCAACACCAAACCCCCTCCTTCCGGACGCTCTTCCTCGCCCACCCGCGCGTCCGGTTCGACGGCGTCTTCATCAGCGTCGTCCACTACGTCCGAGTCGGAGCGTCCGAAACGCTCTGGAACGATCCGGTCCACATGGTCACTTACCACCGGTTGATCCGCTTCCTCCCGAACGGTCAGGTGATGAGTCTCCTCTCGACCGAACACCCTTCGACGCTTGTCCCTCTGCTCGACGAGAGACTGCGCATGAAGGGTCTGCACCACGGTCGGTGGGAGCTCGTCGTCGAGCCTTCTTTGTCCTCCAACGCGCTCGAGGGGGGTGCTATCCTAGGACCAGCAGTGGTCCAAATTGTCGACCTGGGCGAACCTGACGACCTTCCAGCAGAAGACGACCCTGTCCACCCCTCGGCAAAGGTCTTCAAACGCGACAAGAAACGCAAACCCAGAGAGCGAAAGTACGACTTTGAGATGTCCCTCTCTTTAGGGAGCACCTCTCGGGGGAGGTGGAACAAACTCACGATGGGGGAGTACGTGAGTTTTAACCGGGCCACGGGGGAAGTCCTGCCGATCAAGCTTGTTAACCAGGGGCCGTTTTACTTTTCAAAGTGCGTTTTTCCCCCTTCCCCCACCTCCCCATTCCCTGTCTCTTTTTCCCGGTCGCGCCCCTTCCTTCATCCGCGTTCCTGACTGAACTCCCTTCCCTTCACTCCCTCCCAGAGTCCGATCCTACTCTCCCTTCCAAACGCCCACCCTCCCGTCTCCCCCTCCCCACCCACCCGTCTGAACGGGCGACGGACAACAAGATCTCGTTGTTTATCTCGTGGACTCTCGGTGGTGCCTCGCTCTCTTGCTCTTTCATGAACGGAGATGATTCAGGTCGGAGAAGAAAAAAAAAGGTCATGTCAAGATAAAGGCAGATTGATCGCTTGTTAGGAAGCTGGAGAGATGGTGTTTCTCAAAGCTTTGCGAGCGTCAACGAAGGAGTCGAGCAGGTTCAGGCGCCGATGAGCGTCTTGACCTTGCCGGACGAGTTGGCCTTGGTCAAATCGTCCGATCCGCCGATGTGCTGGCCCTTGATGAAGATGTTCGGCACGGTTCGCTGACCGGTCTTGTCGGCGAGGTAGTTCTGGATCTCGGAGCCATTGTCCATCTCGTCGAGCCTGCCAGCGGGAAAGTCCAGGGGAGGAAAGGGGGCGGGAGGAGGATGTCCGGTTGGAGCGGGATGTGGAGGGGAACGAAAGAGGCGAGAGCGAGCAAAGGGTGGGTGTCGAGAGGACGACGGTCAGAGCAGAAGAGCGAAGCGAAAGCAGGTGAAAGCAGGAAAGAGCAAGGCAGGAGGCGTCAGGACCTGCTCCACGGTGGAGGGCAAGAGAGAGAGGCAGCACGCACTCGTAGACCTTGACGGTCTTTCCCTCGGGCAGGGGGAGCGAGTTGAGCAGCGTCTTGGCCTTCTTACAGTAGGCTACAGACGTTTCGCGAAAGATGTCAGCAAGACAAGCAACCAGAAAGCAGAGGCAGAGCAAGGAAAAGAAGACGGACGGCAGTAAGACTTTGAGAAGACTGCGATGAAGTCGTCGCTGATGGCCGAGTCGACGAGGGTCTTTACGGACGACATCTGTTCGGGCGTAAGTTGGGGGGTGGAGAAGAAGGAACCCGTTGTGAAGAAGGTGCGGCGGTAGGCTGAGGGAGTGGGTTTGAAAAGGGCTTGAGCAAACGGGCGGAGGAGCATGGAAGTCAGGAAGAGAGCAGACTGGGCTGCAGGAGGAGGAGTGTGTCATCAGTCTGAGCCTGTGCACATGCATACCTCATGCATTCGTACAGGGTCAAACTTGAGCCCACGCCTTTCGACTGCAGGGCGGACTCGAGCCCTCGCTCTGCTCGATATCCTGACACCAACCCCCTCTGATCTGCCCACGATGGTCGCAGCACGTCAGTCCCATTGTCCCGTCAGGCGCACTTCCGACTATACGCTGACGCTTTCCTCCTCCCGCGTCTCTGCCCTGTGTCCTCGCCCCCTTCCCCCCCCCCCCCCGCAGCCGGTCAGCCCGCCCTTTCTCATACTCGCTCGCACCCTCTCTCGTCTGACACTCTCCTTTCCCTCCTCCCTTCCGCAGGCCCCTCCCAGCCCGAACTCCACCTGCTCGTCTGCACCCAGATCGTCAACCACCTCATCACGAACCACAAAGCCCAGTCCCAAGCCTACTCGTCCAACGCCAAACCTCCCCCCGATGTCAACCTCAACCAGATCCGCCAAAAGGTGTCCAAGCAGCACGGCCTGAAGGCGCTGCCGAGGTTGATGGACATTCTGGCTGCTGTGCCTGAGGAGTGGAAGAGTGTGCTAGGGGGGAAGATTACCATCAAGCCCGTTCGGACGGCCAGTGGTGCGTCGGTCGTTCTTCGAGACTGCTCCTTCCGCCGAACCTCTGCTCGACGCTCCTATTTGCCTGGGGCTGTGGATCTCGTCGTTGACCCGTCACTGACTGGCTGCTCGTCCCGTCTTTCTCGCTCTCCTCTCTTTCCTCAGGTGTACGTCTTCTATGCTCCAAAACGCGCGAACGCGCAAAGAGGCCACTGTTTCTGACCCCCTCCCTTTCCTCCCCTCCCCTTTTCTCGTTTCCTCCAACGTTTCGCAGGTCGCCGTCGTAGCCGTCATGTGCAAACCCCACCGGTGCCCACACGTAGCCATGACCGGCAACATCTGCGTCTACTGCCCCGGAGGGCCCGACTCGGACTTTGAGTACTCCACTCAAAGCTACACGGGTTACGAGCCGACGAGCATGCGCGCGATCAGGGCGAGGTACGATCCATACGAGCAGTGCAAGGGTAGGGTGGAGCAGTTGAAGAGTCTGGGGCACAACGTTGAGAAGGTTGAGATCATGTGCGTCCCATCCTTTCGTCCACTCCAAACTCGCCCTCCCCACCTCCCTGACCTTGCTTTTTGCAATCGTCCTTTCTCGCGCTCGTTAGCATCATGGGAGGCACGTTCATGTCGATGCCAGAGTCGTACCGGCATTCGTTCATCGCGGGTCTGCACAACGCCCTCTCGGGCTTCACCGGCACAGACGTCGACGAGGCCGTCCGATTCTCCGAGCAGGCAAAGACGAAGTGCGTCGGGATCACGATCGAGACCCGACCCGACTACTGCTTGAGGCCGCACTTGAGGTGCGTTTTTCCCCCACCAGCCCTGTTTTCCCCCTTCTGTCCCCTCCTTCTCTTACCCTCCCTCCCTTCCCCCTCTCCTCTTTCGGGTGGTTATGTTGCTGACACACCGCTGCTGGCGTTTTGAATGTGCTTTCACCAGTCAAATGCTCCGGTACGGATGTACCCGACTCGAGATTGGGGTCCAGAGCGTGTACGAGGACGTGGCTAGGGACACGAACCGGTGCGTCTCCTTTCTTCTTCTCTTCCCTTTTCGCTCCCCCCCCTCCCTTTCCTCGTCCAGCATGACTGCTGACTTTCCCAGGACTTTCCTTTCTTTTGGCACAACAGAGGACACACCGTCAAGTCGGTCACGGAGAGCTTCCAGATGTCGAAGGATGCGGGCTACAAGATTGTCGCGCACATGATGCCGGGTGCGTCCCCCCCCTCTCTGTTCCCCTCTTTTCGCCTCCTCTTTCGCTCAGCGAGCAGCCAGGGTTGGCGCTGACGTTTGCCTTCTCTGCACCCCCAGACCTGCCTAACGTCGGCGTCGAGCGCGACATGGCCCAGTTCAAGGAGTTTTTCGAGAACCCAGCCTACCGGACCGACGGCCTCAAGCTCTACCCGACGCTCGTCATCCGGGGAACGGGCCTGTACGAACTCTGGAAAACGGGCCAATACAAGAACTACACGCCCAACGCGCTGGTTGACATCGTTGCGCGCATCATGGCGCTCGTCCCGCCCTGGACGAGGGTCTATCGGGTGCAGAGGGACATTCCGATGCCCCTTGTCAGCTCGGGGGTTGAGAACGGCAACCTGCGCGAGTTGGCGTTGGGAAGGGTCAAGGATTTTGGAGCAGAGTGCAGGGACGTGCGATACCGAGAGGTCGGCGTACGTTTTTTTGTCCCCACGCCTTCTTCTGCTGGTCTCTTGTGCTCTATCCTTACTCCTCCTTGCCCCTTCCTCCTCCTGTAGATCCAAGAGATTCACAACAAGGTTCGACCGTTCCACCTCGACCTGATCCGCAGAGACTACGTTGCCAACGGTCCGTCCTTTGCCCTCTTGCCTCTTCCGCTACCCAATCTCTGGCTCCAGCTCACTGACCACGCTCTCCCTGATTCCGGCAGGTGGATGGGAGACGTTCCTCTCGTACGAGGACGCTGAGCAGGACGTGCTCGTTGGCCTGCTGAGGCTGCGAAAGTGCTCGGAGGAAGGGACGTTCAGGAAGGAGCTCATCAGCGGTCCGGAGGGAATGAGCGCCAGTGTGGTTCGAGAACTCGTGAGCTCCCAAAGTCGCCACCCTCCCAACCTCGACGTCGCTAACTCTTCTCTCGTTCGCGTTCGCGCTCGCGCTTGCCAGCACGTCTACGGAACGGCCATCGGCGTGCACGGGCGCAACCCCAAAAAGTTCCAGCACCAAGGACTCGGTCAGCTTTTGATGGAGGAGGCTGAGCGGGTCGCAAGGGACGAGCACGGCAGCTGGAAGCTCGCCGTTATTGCGGGCATTGGAACGAGGGACTACTACCGGCGGTTGGGGTACGAGCTGGACGGGCCGTACATGAGCAAGGTGCTCATCTGATTGCTGCGCTTTCTGGATCGAAGGGTTGACGGGTGTAGGAGTTTCTGTTGTACGATGCCTTGTTTTTAGACGACTTGTAAGGGTGTCTTCTGCCCTTCTTTTCCACCAGGAAGTGGTTTGCAAGGACTCATCTTTGGGTGCGGGTCCGAACTCCGCGCAGCAGTGACGCGCGCTCGACTGTCCATCGACAACGACCCATCGATCAATCGACCAGACCTTCACGACGATCTACTCCTCTCGACCCTGATCCTTACAGCAGGAACCAGAAGCAGCTCTCTACCTCACGCTCCCTCGCTCCTCGCTCGAAGACTCGTCTGCTCCGTCTCTAGGCACGTCGCCGACCTCCCCTCGATCCACCCCACGGCTCCCTCCGATCCAACCCTCTTCCTGCCTCTCTCTCCCTTCCAATGTCCGATCCCAGCAAGCCCAAGCGCGTGTTGGTCGTCGGAGCAGGAGCAGCCGGCATGGCCTGCGCCTCCCAGCTCAGCCAGTCGTCCAAGTTTGACGTCACACTCGTCGATGCTGTCGTGCGTTCCACCCAGCTGTCAATGGCTCCTTCACAGCTTGCACCTGGCTCGTCACTGACGAGTGGCCCCTTCTGTGACGCGCACCTTGCAGGACTACTGTGGGGGACAAGCGTTCAGCATTCCGATCGACGAGAAGAAACACGGCTCTCCTTGGATGAACCAGGTACGTCTCACTCCCGTCGAGGTTGACCTCCTCCTCCTGCACCTCTCGATTAAGAGCTGACCTCCTTCGAGCCTTGGACTTTCTTTTCTCCGATAGGGTGTGCAGGGCGGATCGTACATCTACCACCACACGTTTTACCAGTTCAAGCGACAAAGAGTCGAGGCTCGGCCGGTCGATCTGCAAGTATCGTTCGGAAAAGACGAGTTCTTCTGGACAAACGTCTTCCCTACCGTTCGTGCCTCTATCCTCTCTGCTTGCATTCATTCATCCTCTGACCCGCCTCATCTCGATTTCCCTCACGCAACAGCAACTCGTCGAGAAGCATCAGTCCGAAATCAAGCGCTTCAAGTGGACGATCCGCCTCATGCGCTGGTTCGAGCTCTTCTTCGCCGTCATTCCGATTAAGGTCTCGCTCAAGATGTTTATGTTTTCGGACGAGTTCATCGAGAGAATGATCTATCCTTCGCTCGCGCTGTTCCTGGGAACGGGAAATGCTACGCCTGGTTAGTCCTACAGGACGAGTTTTTGCGAGGGGCAGAACTGACGCTTGAGTGTCTTCCATTTTCGCAGACCTCCCAACCATCATGATGGAGCGATTGTACACCTCGCCCACATATGGAAGTACGTGTCTCTCCTTCTCTGTCCGATTTGCGGGTGGCAAGCCTTCGAAAGCTGACATGACGCTCTCTGACTTTCGTCCAGTGTGGTATCCGATCGACGAGAAGAGTTTGTCGTCCAACCTGCCGCCGATGGTCGTGTTCCCTCATGAAAGCGACTTTTACGACAAGTGGAGACGGGAGATAGAGGGAAAGGGTGTCAAGGTGCGCTGCTGCTCAAACTTCTATTAGCCTTCCCTCGCTGACAGCGCGGATTCTTCCTCAGGTTCGGCTCTCGACGGAAGTGACCCGCATCATCAAACGCGACTCGACCGGTGTCCAAGTCGGCATCCGACCTCGTCGTCCTCAACCTGACCACCACAACCCCGCCGGAGCCGATCGCGACCTGCCCGAGTCGATCGAGGAGTACGACGAGCTCGTCCTCTGCGTTTTGGCCGACACGGCCCAGATGCTCTTGGGCAGGCAGGCGAGGTGGATCGAGAACCGGGTGCTGGGTTCGACGAAGTGGTCGGACGACGTGACGGTCACTCACAACGATCACGAGTGAGTCCGCATTTGTCTTGTCTTTGCCTTCGGCCTCCCGTCTGACTTCTGCTCCTTTTCTGCAGGTACATCCGCAAGTGGCACACGGTCGACTTTCCCGAGGACTTGGCCGTCAGCAGTCTCGGAGACAGGGACGAGTCAGCGAGGGTCGCAAAGGGCAAGAAGGACTTCAAGCCGTACGTCGATCTTCGACCCTCTGACCCTTGCCATCAATCACTTACCTTCGCTTCATTCTCAATCTCTCTCAGGATGTACATGATTAAGAACAACCCCGGCGACGCTCGAAAGCTTGAGATGACCTTTGACTGTGCGTTCAATCCCTTTTTGCGCTTGTCGTTCAGAGGATGCTGACTAAGAGGATCCACGTCTGCAGGCCACAACTTCCAGTACCAGCTGCCCAAGGATCTGCCGTTCGAAGATCACGTCTTCCAATCCATCTTTCTCAACACTAAGCACAAGCAGTTCTGGTCCAAGGACGAGATCAAGCAAGAGAAATCCATCCGCGTAGACTGGGTGCGTCCCCTTTTGCTTTTCTTTTCGCAAGCGTCGTCCTGCACTATCTGACCCTCTCCCTCTTATGTCGCTGGTTGTAGTGGCATCAACTCTGCCACTCGTGGACGCACTACGTTCTTGTCGTCCCCTGGATGTGGCTCCTCAACGGCAAACGACACACGTCCTACGCTGCGTTCGTCCCTCCTCTCCCCTCACGACAACGCACTTGGATCTGACGCTTGCGCCGTACTTTTATCTCGGTAGGGCTTGGACTCTCGTCAACGCTCACGAGCTGGCCATCATTAGCGGCATGGCGACCGCCTACTCGCTCGGGGCGCCGTACCCCCAGGAGCTCGAGAACGACTCGTTTGCGCTCCTGTGCTTCAGGTCCGTCGTTCCCTCCCTCGTCGATTTTCGAAACAGCTTCTCGACTGAGCCGGCTGACGTTTCTCGGCTTTTGGGCGCGTACGATTCAGGCTGCTTCTGCTGTTGCAGCACGGGAAATGGTACAGGAAGGGCAGCAACCGCGAGCCGAGCAGCAAGAAGGATTGATTGTCGGAAGAAAGTACTGTAGAGGAGGGGGCCGGTGTGGAGAGTGGAGGAAGTACCAAACCCACTGTTCATTTGTAGCCTTTAGACCCTTTAAACCCGCGCTATGAATACCCCTGTCTGTCTTTTTGCTCGTGTCGTGAGAAGGAAAGGGAGGGGGCCGCTCTGAAAGAGCAGGAGAAAAGAAAAGGAATAAACCCAAAGGTACAACGGACTCACTCGCCAGGCCCTACGAAACCCCTCCCCGACGACCCTCGATCTCTCAGCACCGCTTCTGCTCACGTGCACTACTGCTCCGTCATCGGAAGACCAGCCGTCACGACGGGGGACACCTCAGCCTGGCCAGCAGCGCTTGTCATCGGCCCTCTCTCCGCGTCGCCCGCACCAATACTCTCGTCCCCAGCAGCAGCGGCGCCCAAGGACGACCCAGCAGGCAGGCGTCGTCGCGACGGATCGTCGGCCCAGACGGCCTCCTCCTCCGTCCGCCGTCTGACGGCCCGCTGGAGCTCGCTAAACCGCCTCGCCATCTCCTGCTCTTCCTCCGCCTGGCGCTCGAGCCGCCGCTCGATCACATCAACCAGACCGAGCATCTGACGCGTCTGCGGCTCAGCCATGTTGGCGACGCCCGACGGGTCTTCGGTGAAGGCGCGCTGGAGGACGCTGACCGTCTGCACGAGCGCAGTCTTTTCCAACACTTGGACGCTTAGCAGCTGATGGAGCGAGAGGAGCGAGACGAAGAGACCCTCCACGGGCTGCCCGCCAAGCAACCCGTCCGCTGGCCACTCTCCAGCGTCCCGCTGAAATTCTGCGACCTGGCCCAGGAGTGCCGTCCCGTTGTCGACGTGCTGGTGGAGTACCCGGCGAACGTCGTCCATCGTGGCGGCAAACGTAGCGACCGACGGCGCGTCTCCTTGCCCACCGAGTCCTACCGCGCGGGCCAACCGATCGACCATCGTCTGCTGGAGGCGATCGACCGTGTCCGTCATCGAACTCGAGAGCGACTGGGCATCCGTCATGAGCGCCTGCTCGCGCGTGGCCTCTGGCTCGCGCACGTCCTCTGATCGCTCGGCCTCCGCAGCGAACTGAGCCGCCACGGGGTGCAAGAAAGGATGCGGCAGAGGTGCGTCTGGGATTAATGCCGGACGAGGTGGGAGAGGAAGGACGACGTTGGAGCCAGAGGAAGGCTCGAGCGCCCGCCCGACGACGACGCGGTTCTGCGCATCGGGCCCGAGGAAGACCTCGAGCGGGTTAGAGTCGAATCCAGGGAAGGCGAGGTGGGCAGGCAGAGGCGGAACGTCCGCTCGTCGTCCGGCTCGAGTGAGCGACTGGGCGCGGGCGACCCAGGCTAGGCGTTCGTAGTGGTACGACGGGTCATCTTCAGGGGAGTACCGGATGGACTGCATGAGGTCCGCAGGCGAGGGGTTGTCCTCCGTTCCAGGTCGACGAGGGGCGTACGAGATCGATAGTTGCGGAGGTTGGGCGGTGCCCACAGAGAGCGTGGTCGTCTGCGCTCGGAGGTCGTAGTTGTTCGCCAGAACACGTAGCTCGTCCGAACGTCGATGCGGCCCATCCTCCAAATCGTCTTCGCTGTCGTCCTCCGTGGGATCTTCCGAATACGAGTGATGCATAGAGTAGGGCAGGAAGGTCGATCGTTCGCCGTCGTCGTCCTCGTCCTCGTCTTCGCTCCCCTCCGAGTCTGACGGGTCGTCATCCCACACGTGCGAGCCCGGCGAGCGACTGAGGATGTGGCCGAGCGTCCGGTTCGACGACGGCGGAGCGAGGCCAGACAGCCGAGTAGACGGTCCGCCGAGCGAGTGTCGGCGCGGCGGAGGCGGGGACGAGTGGACGTGTCGGGATGAGGAGTGGGTCGATCGTTCGGGAAAGAAGGAGGCGTTGGACCGTCGGAGGGACGTTCTGCCCGAGGCGGAGGCGGCTCCTCGTTCGGTGCATTCGTGGCAGGAGCAGCCTGTTTTGGACGGAGGGCAAAGTTGGTAGCCACTGCGCCCGTAGACGTCCTGGCGAAGACAGAAAGAATAGTATTCCGGCGTCAGTCAGATGCACGAAAGACGCAGGCAAGTGGGGCACGCGTCGACGTACCCTGACAAGCTGGTTCATCAGCTTTGTGAACCCTGCATCGTCCTCCTCCAGGCTCCCTGCCAACGCGTTGTATGCGTCCCGCGCCTGTCGATCCAATACCTCCTTGCCGCCATTCTTACCGTACAGGAGAGAGGACAGAGACCGACGGAACATCCTCTCGAGCTTGGCCGAGACGACCGACGAGGCGTGGGTGGGTGTGCTTTGAAAACAACAGCAAAGCACAAGACGGGTCCTTCAGCGAAGCATTCAGGTAAGGGATAGCGCGCAAATGACCGCAAGATGGAAGAGGTGGTGGTTACGAGCAGCGGAGGAGGGACGCGTAGCAAGGGGCGGAGTCGAGCGAGTGTGGGTGTGGAGGCAAGCGCACGAGCAGCAAAGCGCGAGTGTCTGGCGAGTGAGACTGAACGTACGGGTTTCCCATCGTGTGCGTCCGAGGAGACTTGTAGCTAGCTGGGGCACTGGATTTGCTGTCGAAGGTGTCGTCGGAGGGAGGGAGGGAGGGCGGTCGCTGCGCAGGTCGACGATCGACGGTCCGCCGCACAGAGTGAAATTCAAACTCCGACAGACGCCCTTGAAAAAGACAGGCAGCGTTTCCTCCTTCCTATGGCCATTGCCCTCACCACCTCCTCCTCAAGCAGCTTCAAGGCAACGATGGCCGTCTCGGACCTCACGAAGAGCTTCTCTTCTCCGACCGAGGCTCCTCTTTGCCACATTACTCCTTTCGACCTCCCCCTCTCTCAAAACACCACGAGCTTTGCCTAGTCCCTCCTCGCCCTCTTTGAGGAACTCAACACGAGTGTCGGTCTAACAGCTAAGATGGAAGAACAACGTCTCGGGGTAGCGGTCTAGACAACCGTCCCGGGTTTCCCAACTCGTAACACTCGTCCCTTCCGGTCGCCCGCCTTCACGGGGGGGTGTACGCGTTGAGGGGGAGGACTTCTTGTTGAGGAGACGGGGGACTCGTCCTTCGTCTCTCTCAGGGATCGCCGCGCGTCCTCGTCCACGCTCGCCGACTCCCTCTCTCAGGAGGTGGTGAGCACTAAACGGGGCTTTGACAAGCCTTTTATGTTTTCCTTCTCTTTTCTTTTTGCATTTTTTCCTTTTTTTCGATAGAATGCCCAACCGTCAGCTTCCAACTCTTGCCGTCGCCTTCTTGCAAAAATCTAGCTTTCTCTGCAAAGTCCTCCTGAGCCACGATCCTTTATGAATCATAGAAAGGGGCAAGGGGCATACTCGAAAGCCTCGCGTTGAAGAATTGTTGCTGGAAACGGACGAGCGGCGTCGCGTCAGACAGCCGTCACCTTCAACCTCATCTGCGGTCCGTCGCCTTCTCGGCCCTTGACGAAGGGCCTCTGGACGACCCCAGCCTGGCGCTGGTCGAACGAAAATCAGCAGACGGGCGCGGACGTGTGAGCGCCGGTTGCGACAAGGAAGGTCAAGGTGGGGGAGGGGAGGGGGACGCACGACGTATTCCAACGCAGGGACGGGACTCTCAAACCGGATCGAGCGCACAAGGACGAACCTGACCATCACAAATGAGAGAACACAAATGAGAGAAAAGAAACAAAGTCCAGTGTTTCCTTGGCGGCGATCATGAGCGAATGGAGGGAGATGTTGGAGGGGACGAACAAGAACGCCTTGATTTCAAAGATCGCAAACCTCCAGCCTAGACACGCCCGGAGACCGGAAGAGAACGTCGCCAAGTGGGCGAGAGGACCTTCTGGAGCTGTTGAGATCGACTCCGGGAGGGTGTCGAGCCATCTCTCGGGTCTTGGGAGGGAGGAAGTAGTGGTGGAGGAGTCAGTTCGCGCGTGAGAAAGTGAGAGACAAGAGATGAAGAAAAAGGCGTGCCGGAATTCCCTGGCCGTCTCACCCCAGATCGACTCGCTGAGGTTGGTCCCGAGCAAAGCTGAAACCGAGGGAAGGAGACTCGCTGGTCAGCCTGAGCTGTTAGGCAGGTCAAGACGGGGGGAGAGGGAGGGGAGACGCACAAGGGTAAATGGTCGTCCCCTTTGGAACTTGGATCTCGCTCATCTCCTTCCCATCTCGACCGACGATTGGCACACCTAGAGGGATAAATTCCTCCTCCGTGACGACCCTCATCGCTAGAAATCCAGTGAGACCGTCGAATGTTTGAGTTAGCCCTTCTTTCTGGACCAGACAAAAAGAGAAAGCGTCAAAGGTGGGACGCACTTCCAGGAACAGGAGGCGAGACTCGCAAGCTCTCCTTGACGACCGCATCCAGGTACGTCAGACCGTTGAGCGTCTCCCAGTTCGGCTCTTCATCGTTGACGGCCGACAGTTCAGCGCGGAGTTTGGCCTGCGCCGAAAGGTGGTCGGCGAGAAGCTGGAGGGTGAACGTGAGCGCGCCAGTTGTGCTTTCGTGTCCGGCAGCCCTGAGAAAAGAGAAAAGAGATGGTCGCGAGAAGTAAGCACGGTAGAGAAGGAAGGAAGGGTGTTCCTAAATAAGAGTGAAGGGCGTGGGAAGGACGCACACAAACGTCGACACCTGGGCCAAGACTTCGGCATCCGACAATCGCTGAGAGCTCGAGAGGTCGGACGCCATGTTGGCTCGGACTGGGAGACAAACGTCGTGACCAGAGGTCAGCGGTCGATGTCGGTAGGGCAGGGCTGTTCGATTGATGAAGAAAACGTACCGAGCATGCTGATCAAGTCCTTGCCCAACACATCCGACTTCTGGACCCCCTTTTCTTTATCAGTGCGTTGGAGCAGCTCCTTCTTCTGTCGGATGATGTCCTGCGTGGCACAAAGAGCAGGACTTTGTGTCAGTTGCAGGTTTGGTCTGGAGTCGTAAGTCAATGAGCACGCACTCTGCCAACCCTCTTCACGACGGCCAAGCTCGTTGCAACCCTCTTGTTCGATCCGAGACTAAGCGACCCGAGAAGGGCAGGAACGAGCGTCTGGAGTCTGAAGGATAAGAGCGATGGCTCAAACATTGTCTTGAACGCTTCGGCGAGCTCGTTTTCCTTGTTCTGAAGGGCCGAAAAATCGTAGTTGAATCCTGTCGTCCGTTTGGAAAGAACACGAATTTAGGAATGTCATTTCTGTGAGAGGATGAAGGGACGGACCTGCCAGTCCGATGGAGTCAAGAGTGGCCCTGTTGACCCAAAGAAAAACGTTGACCAACCCGTCCTCCTCCCGCATGACAGCCTTCAGCTTCACCGCCTCCTTCTGCTCTTTCAACAAGACGTTCTTCAGCTCCTTAGCCTTCGAGAGACTGCCGCAAGAGGTTCAGCGAGGAGGGGAGTGTCAGACCGTTGGTCGGTGGATCGTCTGCGGACAGGACTGGTGAAAAGACGCACAAGATCGGTAGGAGAGGCTTGAGGGACGCCGTCGAAAAGGCGGGAGCGAGGGTCTTCCTCTGTCGCTTGTGCACTTCACCTGTCCGTTTCGACCCAAAGAAATACATATCAGGATCGAGCTCTGCAGGAAAGAGGAAATCGAGGGGGAAGGATGCGGACCTTCTGCTGTAATGACGCCCTTACCCAGCAGTCGAGTCAGAGCCAATCGAAGCTCCGTGGGCTTGGCGAACTTGATGGGGTATGACATCAAGCTGGAAGAGACAAGAACCACTTGAGCTGATGATCTCGGAATCGAGCCGCAAGGGGTGAGAAAGGACCATTGAGACTCACTGATCGAGGACCTTGGGATCGGCCGTGTACAACTTGGGCTCGCCGAGGATACCAGTGTAGAGGAACGTCGGTCCGTAGACTTCGGCGTTTCGAGCTCCCCAGACTCCCGAGGGCGACCTGAAGAGGAGAACACCATACGTTCAGGAGGAAGGTGTTGCTGCGCAAAGCACGAAATGGGACGCAGCGACGCACTCCATGATGGCCGGAACATCGCCAAAGAGGAAGCTTGCAGACTGTGGACCTGTTCAATGCAACGGCAAGAAGAGTCAGTCCGACAGGTCTTCTACTCCGGACAAGATTGTGATGGACTGACCGTTGATGGCCCAGAGAGGGGAGAATCGGACGGCGAGCTTGATCTTCCAGACCAGTCCGGCGAAGAGCGCGAACACGACTAGAGCGGCGAAGCAGGTAGAAGAGGAGTAGGACATACTGAGGAACATGATTGTGCTGAGGTTAGGGGGAACCTGGGGAGGGGGGAGGGTTCAGCTGTCAGAGAGGGGCAGGGTCGTCGTTGAGGATGAGATGGTTGGCGGTGTTAGATTCTCTGCCCCCAACTCCCTCCGGTCCTTCATACTCGACTAGGTCCCTCTTTGGGAGACGAAAGCCCTCGTGCTTACTCCAGAAAAAGGGCATGGATCGTGGAGGGTTCGTACAGAATATGAAGATCGACAAGTGAAAGATCGTTAAAAATCGGGGAAGGAGAAGAAAATTCAGCTCGTCCCTCCTCAGGTAGACTTGACCGGACTGAGCTTCAATCGCATCTGGTAGCCCTCGACCTCCCGTCCCTTGATGAGCGGTCGCTGGACGAGCGACGATCGGTGCTGCGATGAGGGAGGAGACATGCTCAACGGTCGTCAGCGCGGGGTTTCCGAGATTGGGCGTAAGGGCGAGGCGAGGAAGACGCACGATGTACTCGAAGGAAGGCACGGGCTTCTCAAACTTGATCGAGCGCAGAAGGACGAACCTACAGAAAGAACATAAGTCAGCATTACCCGATGGGGAGGACTTTCGAAGAGGGAACGCGCAAAAAGGCCTTGATTTCGAGCAGAGCGAACCGCCATCCGATGCAGCCCCTCGGACCGGCGAGGAACGTCGAGATGTGAGCGTAGGGCACATCCAAGCCCTTTGAGGCCGACTCGGGCAGATCCTTGAGCCATCGCTCGGGCCTGCGAGGGAGACCAAAGGACCATCAGAACGCGAGATCTTTGGCTTGGACAAAGGGTAAGGAGGGTCGACTCACATGAACTCTCGCGCGTCCGCACCCCAAATCTCCTCGGTTCGGTTCAGGTTCAGGAGCCCTGGGTTGGAAGACGACGAGCAAGTCAACGAGCGACCCGGAAAAGAGACAGGGATGAATGAAAGGTCCGCACCAAGGAAGACGGAGGTGCCCTCGGCGACCTTGATCTCGTTGATCTCCTGTCCTCGTCGGTTGACGATGGGCACGCTCAGAGGAATGACGTCGTCCATGCCGGCAACTCGAACGGCTGCAACAAAGAGAGGTCAAGAAGTGGAACCTCGATCGTCAGTCAACGCTCTTCAAGAGGAAGAATTTACGAGGGAGGAGAAGGCGACTCACTTCCAGCGACGGGAGCGCAAACCCTCAGACTCTCCCTGACGACCGCGTCCAAATATTCGAGCTCGTTGAGCGTCTCCATTCTCGGTTCGTCGTCCGCGACGGCCTGCAACTCCTCCCGCAACTTGTCCTGAACGGCCGGGTTCTCGCTCAGGAGATGGAGTGTCCAAGTGAGCGCTGTCGAACTTGTCTCGTATCCAGCCAACATGAACGTGGTGACTTGTGCGAGGACCTCGGCGTCCGAAAGCTTCTGCGAGACGGGAACGTCCGACGCCATGTTTGCTCGGACTGCAGAAGTGAGAGAAAAACAGAGCGTGATGAACCGTGTTAGTCGGAGAAGCGAAGACACGAAGAAACGAGACGTTCGGGCAGAAGGGGTGGGTGAAAACTTACTGAGCATGGAGATGACGTCCCTACCCTCAACGTCCGACTTGGTTACGCCCTTCTCCTCTCCGTCGACCTTCTGCAACAACTGCTTCTTCGCCTGGACGATACCCTTCGTAAATAAAGCAAATGCGAAAGGCAGAGAGGTCAGGGTCTTCGCCTCGCATATGAGCAAAGGAACGAGAACGTACCGTGCCAACAGTCGTCATGACGTCCATGCACCTCTTCTCAGTCGCCGCCCGCTTGGTCGGGATCAAGTCGAGCCACGGGAGGAACGTCTGGGCGATGGCGAGCAGAGAGGGCTGGGTGGTCTGCTCAAACATCGTCTTGAACGCGTCGGACAGCTCGTTCTCCTGCGTGCGGAGGGACGAAAAGTCGTAGTCGAACCCTGAGAGAGAACATTCTCGCAAGTCAGCAAAGCGTTTGAACAAGTTGAAGGAGCGAAAGGCGTACCTGCGGACCCAATGACGTCCAATGTCGCCCTCGCGAGCCAAAAGACAACGTTGGTCAGGCCGTCCTGCTTCTGCAGGTTGTTCTGGACCTCCTTGACGTCCGTCGGGCCGCCCAAGAGAACGTCCGTCAGCTCGTGCGCCTTGGCCAGACTGCGCGGTCCGATCGGAAGGAGAGGGTTCAAAGGAGGGCGTCAGGGCTGCTGAAAGACATTCTTTTAGAATCTGGATGAAGAGAGAGGAGATGGAGAAAGGAAGGGAAAGGGGAGGAGGACTCACAAGATTGGGACGAGCGGCTTGATGGACAAGGCCGTCAGCGCGGGCGAGATGATTCTCCTCTGCCGCTTGTGCGTTTCACCTACGAGCAAGCCGAGGTCCACCCCAGAAGGTCAGCTGGACGGTTCTGCGAAGAAAGGAAGAGTAAAGGAGGGAGGGAGGGGGGGGGGAGGGGTCGACTGCGCATCGGACGGACCTTCAGCGACGAGCAGCCCATTGCCTAGCAAGCGAGTCAGACCCTTCCTGACGTTGTCCGGCTTGGGGTACTTGTAGGCGTTTGACATCAAGCTACACACGAAGCATTGTCAGTCCTCACTCGAGAGGGAGAGAAGGGAGGAAGCCGGACGCAACTGATTGAAGACTCGGGGGTCGGTGCTGTAAAGCTTCGGCTCGCCCATGAAGCCCGTGTACCTGAACGTCCGTCCGTACTTAGCCTCCTGAGCATCGTGCCATTGGCCCGGTTCGGCTCTGTGCCCGCAAGAGAAAAAGATTTAGAGAGAGAGGGTGAGATAGTCAGCGGATTTCTCGCTTGGGAGGGACGGAAGAGGTCGCACTTGATGATGCTCGGGAGGTTGCCCAGCGCAAAGCTCTCCGACTTTGGACCTGGGAAGTCGACCAAAGCACGCAGTCTCTCCAACTTTAGCTCTCAGAGCATATCATATGAGTTGGGGAGAGAATAAGAGAGAAGAGAGGCGCACCTGCGATCTCCCAAGTGGATGAGAAGAGGATCCGCAGCTGGACCCGCCAGACGAGCATCCCGCCTAGGACGATCACGGCGGCGAGCAGCGTGACAGCTAAAGGATGGGCGAGTAGGAAGGCGATCTGGAGCATGGTCGGGTCTCGGGAGCGCGTGTGGGAGTTGGAGAGAGCAGGGGGAAGTGGAGATGAGAGGTCGACTTAAATATTGCAGGCTCGGCGATTGGAAGGCCGTTGACCGTGGACGAGTACGCGTTTCGCTGATTTTCAACTTTTCGAGAGGAGACACTTGACAAGTGCAGAGGAAGTGGGTGACAACCGCAGAGGAGCATCTGAGCAGAACTGTGCGAGAGACAGGAAGTTTCAGGCCACGACCTCGACCCACCCCCTTCCCTCTCCCAAAGCTCTCCTCATGCCCTCCCTCCGACCTTCCTCACTCTCCCGGGAGAGGTCTGCGATCCCCCGACATACGAGGGTCCTGAGCGATCGCCACTGGGTCGACCAGGGCAGACTGGCAAGCACGGACGTCGTCAGAGGAGGCTGCACAGAGGAGAGATCAAGGTACTGCGCGCCGGCCGATGAACGGGTGAAAAAGGTGCAAGCAAACGACGTCAAAATACATTCTCAGAGGACAGAACCGAAGGAAGCGAAGAGGAGAGAGGAGAATGAAGGGCGAACGTACAGTGATCAGAGGCGTCTTTCTCCCCAGCCTGATCAACAGACTCCTCACTCTTGCCTCCTCCCCGATCGCTCCTCCCCGGGGCCTACCAAACGACACGCCCTCCAGATTCAACCCTCGTACGTGTTCGGGTATGACGGGTAGAAGTTTTTCGACGTCCCAGCACGAGTGGGCAAGCGAGAGGTGGGTGACGGGCGTCGGTAGGGGAGAAGGACTCAGCAGGAGTCGGAGGATGGGCAAGGGGAGGGTCGAGCAAGGTAGGTAGAGCGTCGTCCACCCGGATGTCGACCGATCGGACGAGGTGGAAGGCGATCTCGAGTCCGAATCCCAAGCGTCTCCTTCGTCATCCTCTTTGTGGGACGAGCCGTCGTCGTCGTCTCCTCCGCCGCCCCAATCGCGCACGTCCCATAGTAGAGCGTCCACCTCCCTACTATCGATCCCCCTCTCAAGCCAGTTTGGCACAGCCCAGACTACGAGCTCTCGCAAGTGTCGAGGCAGCCCAGCAACGTCCTCGCGCGCGATGTCCTGGGAGTCGGCGGTTGGCGCGTCCGACAAGCGCTTGAGGACGAGCAGAAGGGCCGTGATGAGCAGCCTTGGAGGACCTGCGCGCCGAGTCGGGTGGAGATCGACGTAGGAAGGGAGATGGTCGAGCGTGAACTGGTCGATCTCGAGTGGGAGGCAACTGGAGGCAAGGTCAGTCGACCTGGACGGCGTAGTTCGAGAGGCAGCAGGACCGCTAGCGGTCGGAGGTGCGAGCCATGACTTGGGAGGAGGCGGACCTGGCGTCCGTCTAGTGCTGACAGGCCTAGCGGGAAGTGGTCCTAGAGTTTCTGCGACGTGCAGCCGGGCCAGCTGGGGGAGGAGAGGCGCGGTGCTGGAGGCTGCTGGCTGGCCCGACGTGAGGCGTGCGAGGGTGCGTTTGTGGGCGTTCTCTGTGCGGGTTTGGGCGCGGTGGAAGGCGAGGGCTTCTGCTACGGAGCGTTGAGGAGTCTGTCGGGTGCGAGATTGAGGCTGGGGGAGGTCGTCTGGATCCACGAGAGACTGCCAGCGGGCCATCACAGTCGGGGGGAGCTGAAGGGAGCGACAGACTCAGGAAGGACGGAGCGTCCAGGAGCGTCGAACTTTTGGCTCGAACGTTCACCTACATCTCGCTCAAGCTAAATACAACGCTGAGATCATCCCCATCGCTAACCTCCGCGACATGGTCCGAATCTGGTACCTGTACTGCCGACGTTGACGGCCGACTCCTCAAGGGTGCCTCGTTCACCTCGGACGTGATGACGTTCATTCTCAGCGTTCGTTTCCCTCCCCTCCTTCCACTTACTGTTCCAAGAAGCACCAAGCTGACATTAATCTTTATAGTCCAAACGGACTTCTGCGTCAACAATTGTTGTACGGTCGCTGGTGTCGAATACGGATCGTAAGTCGTTTTCCCGCTGTCGATTGCCCCCCCCCCCCCCATCCATGCTGACCACAAATCTCCTTCTTCCTCTTCTCGCGAGCAGGGAGTGCTGGTGTGGATATCCTGCCGATATCGCTTCGACGTCTCCTTCGACCCAGGTGCGTTCTTGTTCTGCTTGGGAGTCGCATCCTGCGAATATTTTACTGGTCCCTCACTCGCCCCCCCCCCCCCTTCTTCTCAATGCAACTCCCCCTGCGCCGGAGACTCGACCAAGATCTGCGGAGGAGGACAGGCTCTCAACATCTTCACCACCTCCAAGGATGTTTCGTCCGCCGGAACCCTCGCCAACGGATAGACCGCTACCAAGCGATGCCTCCTTGACGGTGCCAACGGTCGACTCCTCGGCGCCGAATCTACCGAGAGCAGCTCCATGACCCCTACTATCTGCACCGACTTCTACGCCTCCAAGGGCTACGACGTCGCCGGTCTTGAGTGAGTTTGCCGACTCTTGCCCTCTCAGATCCTTCTTTGGCCTCATTCCTGACCCCTCTCACCCTTTCCCTCCAAAGGTGTGGCTCGCAGTGCTTCTTCTCGAGCTCTTCGTCCGTCGACATCACGACGGCTGCGACCAGCTCGCATAGCTCGATAGCTTTGCCGGAGACGCCACCTCGGTCTGCAGTGGTCCTAACGCCCTCTACATCTACACGGCTGTTGGAACCGCCAAGCGATCCAACAATCGACGTTCCCCCTTTAGCTGGAGAGTGCGGGTCGAGGGACGGTCCGGTTCGTCGGCAAGACGTCGTTTGGGGAGGGCGTGTGGGTGGGAGTGGACCTGGACGAATCGGCAGGCAAGAACGACGGAAGGTGCGCTCCTCATCACTTCGCTTACTGACTACCAGTTCAGACTCGCTGATAGGACCTTTGCATCTTGCAGTGTCAAGGGCGAGCGATATTTCACCGCCAAGGGCGCGTCTTACGAACCCTTTGTACACCCCTCTTCAACATTCGGCCGCAATTCGACAACGCTGACCTTGCGCTTCTCAGTTCTTTCCGTGCGCGCAACAGGTGCGGCCTGCAAAGGTGTCTGTAGGGATTTTCCAGAATGCGACCTGATGGACGACTCGGACGAGGAGGAAATTTGAGCGGGCTGCACCTCGAGCTATCGTTTTCGTTCTTGTTCCTTTGAGTCGCGAAGAACAATTCTCACAAATGGGAAGGAGGAAAGATCAAGTGGTGGGGATCTGGTGGATTGGTGGATACTGGGTTCCTGAGGAGACCGGGGGGGGGAAGGAAGCCTCTTCCGCCCTTCCGCCAAAATGGTTGGACTTCCCGACCCAGCAGCAGTGCAGAATGAAAACCCAGTCCTGTACTCGCAACGAACTCCATACCAACCATCTGTCTCCCGTTCGGCGTCCGTCCTCGTCCTCAAGAGGTTCTGAGTCGTCTGGATTGCTGGCCCTCCGCCCTATCGACGGTCCTCGTAGCGCTTGTCAGCTTCCGAGCTTCCTCCTAAGAAGTCGATCGCGCGTCGCCTCCTCCTTTCCACTCCTCCTCAACCCTCCTCACCATGGACGGCGATCAGGACGGCGGTCGGTGGGAGCGTTCGGACCTGAATGACTACCTTGAGCAGGAACGGGTTCAGCGCGAGGCTGAGCACAGGCAGGCCGAGTTTGACGATCAGCAGCAAGTGTACCGCGGCCGACCAGGTGAGTTCTTCTGCTCTTCCGTCCATCTACAACGACCCCCCAGCTTCTATCAATCCGGTTGAGACGCTCTGAGTGCTGACGATGTACCGCGCTCTGTCTGTCAGGCACGTTTGATCAGCCCCAAGACGAACCTGTTAGCTACCAAAGCTCGATGACGGAAGGCTACCCTGGAGGTTCGACAAGCTGGCAGCCGCAACCCCCTAATCACGCCTACGAATTTGGGTCGCCCTACGCTCCGCCCCACCACGCCAACCCGACGTCACACAGTCAGCAAGATCCGTCCACCTTCATGGCGACCGACGACCAGCCGGCCCTGCGCTCGCCGTCGACGTCGCAAGCCCGTCCGCCAGGCAGGTCGAGCACGACCAGCACGACGAGGACGAGCTTCTCGGTCAGCCACGACACCGGCTCCAAGTCGAAGGGGTCGTCGGGTGGACTTGGTACGATGTCGACGTCAAAGGAGATCGTGGACGAAGGAGAGGAGGGTATGGACGGAAAGAAGAAGCGAAAGCGAGTCGAGCGCGCGTGCTGTCAGTCCCTCCCGTCACTGCGCCCCATCTCCATCGCTGAAAGGCTCACTGACTCCCTCGCTCGCTCTCTGCAGACAACTGTCGACAGAAGCGCTCCAAATGCGACGGTCTGCAGCCCTGCGCGCTGTGCGTGCACAACAAGATCGAGTGTTCCTACCCACCGCCGACAAGAAAGGTCACCATCAAGTGCGTACTCCGCCCTTGTGTTATACAGTTCCATCGCTGACCTGTCGCCTTGTCCAACTCTCCCTCTCTCCCTCATCAGGTACGTTGAGGAGCTAGAGGCCAAACTGGCTGCCCTGGACGGATCGAATCCTCGCTCGGTCGACTCGCCCGAGACGGCTTCCGCACCCTCTGGCTCTGGACCCAAGAATCTCATCACCACTTTCCCTCATTCTCCACCTCGCACGACAATACCTCTCAGCCACTCTCACTCTCCCAAGAACGGTCTCGGTCTTCGAAGCAATTCGGATCAGAGCGATTTGGCAAGACCAAATCACGCGCTCCGACGTCCTTCGTCCGACCCCTTGCGACCGTACTACTCTATCCCGCAACCGTCCATCGCCCCTCCCAACACACAGCTAGACGGCATCAACTCCAAAAGCCAGCACGATCCCCAGAGCATGTACTCGGGCCATTACGGAGGTCCATTGCACGACCAGATGGCGCACCATGGCGGCAGCAGTCAGTCCGGGCCGTACCCGCACTATGAACAGCATCCCTCCGCCGGACCGATCGTCGAACCTCCATACCGACCATGGCACTTCCCCGATGCCTCCTCGGAGATGGCTCCCTCGTACCCTGCACGGCCTCCTCAGCCGCCTTCGAGCTCCCAGAACGCGGATCGACGACAGCCTCCCCCGACCAGCCAGCACGAACCACCGCCTACTCAAGAAGGGTCGGCGCACGCGACATTCAGTCCCGGAGCGGATACCTCGAGCAGTCTGGGAGACGTGGACGAGAGCGACCATCGGAGGATGATGGGTGATTTGTCCAAGTGGGAGCGACAAGGACGTGTGTACTTTCCTTGACCTTTTCCCCTCCTTTCACACGAGAGCTGACGCTAACGTCTTGTTCTACATCGCTAGGTGACGGGAGGAACACCGAGCTTTTGGAGCGGTCGGTCGCTCGACTGAAGGGCGAGGGCGTCAAGCCGTCATCGATCAAGCTTGGCGCACCCATTGACGACTTTGTCACTCAAGGTCAGTCTGACCGTCCTTCAAAGCCTCGAGAGTCGCACCCCTACTAATGCGTGCGGATTTTCTCTTTCAGCTTTGGCTCCTGCAGCATCGTCTGAGGAGATGTACATCTTGCCGGAACCTGCGCTCGCGGACGAGCTGCTGCAGTTCTATGAGGACCGGATCCATTGGCGTGAGTATTCCCCTTTGCGAACCGAATTTTTGATTCAACTGCTCAATGTAGCTCCTTTATCTACCTGCTAGTCTTCCCGGTCATCCACCTTCCTACGGTGAAGCGTCTTTACAAGGAGATCAGCGAGCTCAGCGACCGAAACGACCATCAGTACTCGACCAAGGAGCAGACCGATCTTGCGACGGTCAATCTCATCTTTGCCATCACCTGCGCCATCCGATGCGGTGCGACAGACGCTCCTCTCATTGGCCAGTTCTTCAAACGAAGTCAAGGTTTGTTTCTCTGCTTTTGTTTCAGGCCTGTCAACTACGTTGCTGACGAATTCAACACTGCTCCCTCCAGCCTTGATGTCCGGTTCGACCGTCCTCCTCCTGGCCAATGTCCCGGTCATCAACTACCTGTCGTTACTGAGCATGTTCTCCCAGAGCTGCTCCAAGGGTAACCTCAGCTCGAACGCGACCGGCCTAGCTCTGAGCATGAGTCGCGGCCTGCAGCTCGAGAACCCGAAGGTCAACAAGACCTTTGACCCGTTCTCGAAGCTTCTGCGACAACGAGCCTGGGCGGGTTGCTTGGTTATGGAGCCGACGTCGTCCGTCATGTTGTAAGTTTTTCTGCCTCCTTCGTTCCTCGTCGTGCAAACGTCTGACGCCCTTGCCCCTCGCAGGTACCGGATGACTACCACCTTGGACTCCGATTTCGACGACCTCTGTCTGCCCGACGCGGTCGACGACGACGACGTGCTCGAGGACGGAACGCTCAAGGATAGAGACCCGTCGGAACCTCGACAGATCGACTACTTCATCCACCTTTGCAAGCTGATGAGTGTCAAGGCGTCCATCTTGCGAGAGTGAGTCTTTCGGCAGTCCCATCACTCTTTTAAACGAGCTCGTAGACTAATTCCTCCCCCTTGTTTTCTGTTTTCAGTGTCTACAAGCTCGAGCAACGACCGACCTTCCCTGACGCACATGCTGTCCTCCGACTCGAAGAACGACTCTTCGCCTGGGAGAAGAACCTGCCTGCGCACCTCGAAGAAACGAGCGCTTCAGGTCCGTTCAGGGAGCAAGCGAGGAGATTGAAGCTTCGGTGCGTCCTCGCAAACCCTTGCTCGACTCTGGCGAGCGTTGGCTTGCTGACCTTGCCCACACGGGCATCGGCTTTTTGCAGATACGCCAACGTGCGGGTGCTGCTCTACCGACCATTCCTCTTTCACTTCTGCACGACACCAGGAGGATCCGTGAGCAGTCTTCTTGTGTTCAACTCGGAGGCCGGGACGTTCGCTGACCGTCACCTCCCATTCCTTGTCAAGTACCCCGTACCCAAATCTCTCAAGTGTTCGCCCCCATCCTTCACTCTGAGGTTTGCACATCGAAGCTGACCTTAGTCCCCCTGGCCTCTGCCCGTCAGTTGAGCTTGCTCGCAAGAGCGCGCATGTCTGCCAGCAGGCTGCGGTCGAGGTCCTGGAGAGCATCACCGACCAGTGGAATCGAGAGTGGGCGGGCTGGTGGTGGTGGAATTTGGCGTACATCTACTGCGCCTCTCTGGTGCGTCCCCCTGCTTCAAGGTATCCTCTTTCACACAGCTGACCCTTGTCTCTTTTCTCCCATCCTGCAGGCTATACTCGCCCAGTGAGTTCTGGACCATCCGCACTTCGTCAATCGTTCCCGACTCTGAAGTACATTAACCTCGACAGCCGCATCATGAATGCAGCCTACCCTGAATCGGAAATCTCTCACTACGAACGACAGTCGGTCGACGCGCTGGGCAAAGTGAGTTCCCGTAAAGCTTACATCTTCCGAGTGCGTCGAGACTGATGCCTGCGACTCACATTCTCAGGCTCTTGACGTCCTCCACATCCTCGGATGGAAGGCAGAAGCCGGCGTTGACACGACCGATGAGGCTCCGCGACGTATCACTCCCCCAAAGTCGTTCGTCGCCACCGCCCGAAGGTGCTACCGCATCATCAGCAGCATCCACAAGTCCATCAAGCTCGTCTCGTCGACGGAAGCCGACGCCGTCGCCGCCGAGGCCGACCCAAAGGCAGCTGTGAAGCGAACAACGGCCGTCCCTCCTGGACGGTACAGTCGCAACCCCGACCACTCCCTTCCTCCTCTCCGACTGCCCAAAAGCAGTCCAACCTTTTCGGACAACAACTTCATCCAGAATTGGGTCAACCTCATGCCGCCATCTCTGCGCTCCGAGACTTTCGTCCCGCCAGACTTTGTCGCCCCTGCCACTCCGTTCGACATGTCGGTCCGCCAGGAGAACCCAGCCGCTCCCATCAACGAATCTGCTTGGCAAGACTGGGCCTCTCTCCTTGGATCGGGCTACCTCTCGAACCTGGGGGTGTCGACCGCCGACACCAACGACGCAGAAGGAGGGGTCGATGCCAATGGAGGCATCTTCAACCTCACCTCGGTCGTTCCCGGACTAGGCGGACTCGGCGCCGGTCCCGGCGACAGTCTGATGGGAGACCTCTGGGCATCGACCAGCAACAACCACGGCCACATCGGACAAGACGGTCTGGATGGGGTGGCGGGCTTCGAAGGGGATGGTGAGGCTGGCACCGACGCAGCGACGCCCGTTCAATGCCTTCCGATGGACGAAGACGCCCCTCCTTCCCTTCCGCTTTGAGTGGACCGGCCTCGCTTGCATCTTTTCTTCCTCTTCTCGCGCCTGTTTCATCATTCAGCTCCTCGCGCGCCTGGCTCCTCACAACTTGGGTCCACCACCCCTTCCCCCAACCGACCGAACGACAGCATCCTTTGTGTTCTTCCTCTCCCCTCCACTGTCTCGCTCTGCTCTAAGCTACCCTTTGACGCAATACATGATCTGCATTATGTCCCTCTTTTCTGGCTTTTTTGCACGCTTCATTGTGACAGCGAGCAAAGTCATCCGACAGGCAAGAGGTCCGTCCAAGAGCTATGTACAAGAAGGAGGAGATCGGGTAGCCAGAAGTGCGGACGTGTGTGTGTGTGTGAGAGAGAGAGAGAGAGCGGAAGCACAGAGATGAGACAGGAGGACGCAAGGGACGCACTGGAAGGGAGGAGAGGAAGGGGGAACACGACAAATTTCTAGAGAGTAGCGGACAAGCAGGATCTAAGTGTACGAGAGAGAGGGAGAGGAGGAGGAAGGGGACGTTACGATTTTCAGAGGGAAGGGCCTGCATACAAGTGTTCGAGAGCAGGGGACCGATGAGGGAATGACCTTATGAGATGGAAAGACAAACGAGAGAAGTGGCGAGAGTGTCCAAGAATTGACGACGAGAAGATGGAGGTATGAGTAGACGACGGGAAATGTCTTTCTAAGCAAGACTGGGAAGGTTGCCAGTTGACTGGTGGCGCTTCAAAGATGAGTGGTGAGAGCCTGAGTGTACGGTGAAGAAAGAGTGTTGACCGGGAGGAGGCAGATGAGCGAAGGACCTCATGTGGTAGGGAGTATGGGGGCCAAAGCCGCTGGGAGGAGGAAGATGGACGTAGGTGACAGTGGATCGCTGGGGAGGAGGACCTGGTTGTCAGAGAGCGAAGGCAAGTCAGCAGGCTCACAGAGCAGGCAAGACCAAAGGAAGGCAGACGCACCTCCCAGTGAGATCCCGAGAAGGTTGGACTCGAGACCGGTGAGACCCAGACCGTCCCCCTTGTAGCCCTCCGGAGCGGAGAACGAGACATGGCGAGGGGGAGACTCGCTGATCATGGGCAGAGGGACCTCAGGTTCGCCGATCGGAGTGCGAAGGGACGACTCGGACGCAGCGGAAGAGAAAGGCGAAGGAGGAGGCTGGTGGATCTGGTTCCAAGTCTGGAACTGAGACGCTTGAGTGTAGACTGTTCGACCGTAGGTAGGAGGGGGAGCCGAAGGGTGGAGAGGAGCGCCAACGGGGAGGCTTTGGTAAGAATCCAGAGGTTCAGCCGGGTAGAATACCTGGGATGGGGCGAGGGGCGAGACGGCCGGTCCGGGAGTCGAAGACCTGGACGAAGGGTTGAAAACGAGGCTCTGACTGCGAAGTCGAGTCGTTCGCTGACCGCTTGACGCTCCTCGGCCGCCACCGAGACCGAGCGCGATGAGGGAAGGAAGCGATGGTCGACGAAGGCTCTTGTACTGGTCAATCTTGTCGTCCGAGAATCCTCGCACCGGAGCAGGTCGAGGTCGGGCAGGGTAGATGGTTGAGGCAGGGAATCCAGCGGGGTAGGAGGGGTCGAAGGTGGCACTGGGTAGACGCTGAGCCAGCCCGAGCGTCAGAGGAGGAGGTCGTCGAGGCCCCAAAGGCTGAGTCTGCCTCCGGTGACCGAGAGCAGGAAAGGCGACTGTCTGTTGAGAAAGCGGCTGGAAAGGAACGGGGTTGGACGACGAAGGCGTTCCGACGGTCGACTCCAAGTTGACGTCGGACATCTCCTGATCGTGTAGGATCACGGCAGGGATGACCGTCTTCATGACAGGAGTAGGAACCTTGATGCTCGTCTTCTTGATCGACTTGGACAGCGCCTTGGGAGTGGAGGGCGAGGGCGGGGTGATAGCCTGAAGACCTTTGGTCTTCGACATCTTCCTCGTCGGCGTCTTGTCGGAGGCGACATCTTGAGCCGACTTGATCTTGACGGACTGCGCGAGCAGGAAAGCACTTGTCAATAGAAAGAACGACGTTTGAAGGGGTGGAGTGCGAGGGCTGACAGGTTTGTGGTGAACCTCCGACTCGTCGCCGCCGTCAACCTCGCTCGACTCCGACGTGCGTCCCTGCTTCTGGTGCTTGACCGACGACGGGTTGCACTTGCCGAGTCGACCGACGAGAGAATCGGGCGTGGGCCCGTCTGCCTCCTCCTTGGAGGACTTGACCGGTCCGTTGATGGTGACGACTCGACCTGCCGTCCTCCGTCGACGAGTCGGCTTGCTCTTGATGTCGGCCACAGGCGATCCAGTCAAAGCGGCGGAAGAGGGTCGAGACGACTTAGAGGAGATGGGCTTGGCGGAGTACGGGGAAGAGACCGTTCGGGTGGCCTTGGTGGACGCCTTGCGCTTGACGTCCAGGATCCTGAAGTGAATAGAAACAGAGTGGAGATCAGCAAGCGCTTTCGTCTTCTGAGGCGAAGGTCGCAGACGCACGCTTGTCGAGAGGTCCATCGGTTCAAGGTGGGGTGGGTGAACTTCATTCCGCTCGGCTCCCTGCGAGCGCAGATGGCATATATGATATGAGCGATTTGGAAGAGGACAGAAGGAGTGAAGGTCGCAAGACTCACCCTTCCACCACCGGTCGAGACCTCGAGAAGCCGTAGATGCACATCTAGAAGAAGTGGCAGGGCATCAGTGCGGGCAGGATAAGGAAGGGCAGTTGAGGAGGTCCGAGCCAACGCACCTGTCGGACGAACGTCTCCGTGTTTGTGTGACCGTACACGAGCAGAAGGGTCGACGTCTTGAGTTGTTCCATCGAGGGAACGAGGATGGCATCTCCTGCGTCCGACCAGCGGATTGCAGAGGCGGGCGGTCGACTGGACTGAATCCGAACGTGTCGTCCCTTGGGCGTGGTGGAGGAAGGAGGGTCCAAGTGACTGCTCCGACGACGAGATTCACGGTCAGCGAGACCGTCGCGCACGCGAAGAAGAGCAGAGAGAGGCGACACTGACTCGTAAAGCTTGGAGAGGAAAGTCGCCTTCCTCTGGACATCGGGGGAGGAAGCCTGGGCGCCTGCCTTGAAGACGGTCGAAGGGGTGGCGGGGGTGACAGGAGACAACACCCGCGGACCTGCAGGAGAGGGCGCAGCGGAACGGACGATGCTGCGACGAGCCATGGCGAGAGACAAAGGAGAGAGGAGGGAGAGAAAGGGTAGGGAGACAGGACAAAGGGAGGGAAGGAGATGGGTGGAAAGGAAGGTGGGTGAGCGAGGTCTCCCTTTGAGCCCCTTGAGCCTTCTCGTTCGCAGCACCGTCCGCGGTCGGAGAGGGAGGGACAACGAGAAGGCGAGTAGAGAGCGAGCTTTCGTTCTTGGGCGGAGTTGAGCGATCTAGCGTGCGGGGCCGGCAGGCTTGAACCCCTGAGATTGGCCCTGCGCTCGACCCTCGTCCTTTGCTCCGTCCTCTGCTCCGGTCCCTCGATAAGACCCAAAGGAGGTCAGTGCGTTAGAGTTCTGGTCCAAGTCAGCCAATCAACCCCTTCAGATCCGAAATCAGAAGAATGTGATGCCCGTCGTTGAGTGTTTCGATCAGAGTGCGCCATCAAGATCATGGCCCGCGCACTTCGATACGCTCAACGAGACCCTCTCCCAGCCGCTGCAGCTCGGCAACGAGTCCAGCTTGGTTGAGCACGACCATCTGGCTCTGCAAGAGGGGAGGGGACGGAAAGGAGACAGGAGGAGGGGCTTATCAGCCACATTCGCTTCGGCAGGGACGGCGTCGGCAGCGACAAGAGGGACAGGAGAGAGAAGCGTACCTTGGCGTCACCCTTGAGCGCGACCGGTTCGCTGGAAAAGTCGAGCTGGACCTTGAAGTTGCGCGGCTGCTGGTAAGAGGGGTTCCAGAGTCCTCCGATGACGAGACCTCCTCGAGCGTCGTGGAAGAGGACGAAAACATCTCCGAAAGCGCGCTGCGGAAGGCAATGAAGGAAGCCGTCAGCACCAGGCAGACGGACGAGACGGAGAGGAGCGCAGGACACGACGCACCTCGACTTCGCGGAGGTACATGCCGACCGGGTCAAAGTCGATCCTCAACTCCTTGCCGTACGTTGCGCTTGCGTTCTTGAGGCTGCTGGCGTTCTTATACTTGGACGCCCAGGCGGACGCGACGGGCGACACGGCTTGGTGCGCTCGGGGAATGATGGAGGACTTGAGGTGGATGAGGAAGTTGTAGTCCGTCAACGGCGTCTTGAAGAGTTGCTGTGAGGGCGGAGGAAGAAAGAAAGGGTCAGTTCTCAAGTCAGGGCGAGAGGGACAGAGGGCGAAGGCTAGAAGACCAACCTCAATGTTGAGCGTGCCGTCCCTCCCGTTCTGGTCCAGGCAGGCCAACGTCGCCTTGGCCAGCTGGCTCACTCGCGCAGCGACGAGCTTTCCAGGCCGGACCGCTCCGAACACGCGTCCGCTGAGGTCCTGCTCGGTCACGACGACGTACGCTCCTCCGTTGAGCTTGACGTCCGTCGCCCGCGCCTTCTTGAACGCCTCGAGGGCCTGCGTACGCTTGTCGGCAGGGAAGACGACACGCTGGCCTGCCTCCGATCCGGCGGTCGAGTAGAGCGGCAGGACGATTGGCATCGTCGACCACTTCCATCGAGCGAGGAGCGAGATGACCCGACCGAAGCCGACCGAGTGCGAAGCGGGAGCGGCAGCGTAAGGCGTCGGTGTCAGGTAGACGGTCGCGCAGACGAGCTCGACGAGTTCGGCCGAGAGCTGGTCTGAGAGCATATGGGCCGACAGCCAGCGCGTGACGAGCCTGACCGTCGTCGTGAACGACGGGTGGAGGTGGTGGATCGCCGCGATGGCCGAGTGGTGTCGTGGGAGGGCGACGAATCGGTGGAGGTGCAAGTCGAGCGCTTTTTGTGCGGCCTTGCGAGTGCGGGGCTTGACGTTCTTCTTGTCGGCGATGAGCATGTCGAGCAGCGTCTTTTCTCGGTCGTGGTGGATCCGCAGGCGGAAGGCGTATCCTGAAGGGTGGAAGACCTCGAGCGAGCAGTTGTCCCGGATGACGGCCTCGTCAACGTCGTCGCAGTCATCGACTGCAACTGACACGCGCGACCCCTCGATGGCGCCCGAGAGGAGCTCGGCCATCTTGTGCAGGAACGCGAGCTTGATCTTCTGGATCGCGGTCAGGTCGTCCGGCCACTTGCCCGACGACTCGAACTGGACGACGATGTCGAGCGGCTCGACAAACTTGAGGCAGTCGGGTGCGAGTCCGAGTCGGTCCTCGTCGATCGGCAGAGGGGCAAAGACCGAGGTGTACCGAAGACCCTGGGCGACAGGGAAGACGTTGAGGAGCGACAGAGGCAGCTTGTCCTCGAGCGAGCGCAGGGTCGCGACAAACTCCGTGTAGGCCTCCTGGGCAGGTCGGAAACCCTCGGTCGCGCCGTCAATCGTCAACAGGTCCTTGGCCGACTCGGGCAGCTGGATGAGCGGCAGGTAGTCGACCATGCTCTCGGTCGAGATCGCATCCTCGTCCAGGCCAAAGTGGCGCTTGAGGATGTGCCGCACCGACCGACCGACGATGAGACTTCGCTCGCCCTCGGATGACCCAATGTCCCAGACGACACTCTCGATGATGCGGCCGTCCTTGAACCGCCGGAGCTCACTCTTGTCGCCCCAGAACTGTCTGAAGTCCTCGCCGGCCGCCTCGTCGTCGGCCGACGGTCCAGCGTCGACGAGCCGCCAGCACTCCGTCTGGTCGAGAATCAAACCGAGCTCGACAATCTGCGAAGCGTCCGACGCGTCCGGTCGAGCGGTGCCGAGCGACCACGTCGTCGTCGCTGACGAAGGAACCGATCGCTGCAGCACGACGAGCTTCACACGCGTGCCTAGCGCCCGGCGGAGGACGGTCGACATGCGCGCGAGCAGATGGTTGATCCGCGAGGGCTCGTCCAGCCTGTCGAGAGGCCCCTTGAACTGATGCTGAGCGGTCGACAGGTCAATGCTGATGGGTGGAGAGCAAGTCGGCCTCGGTCAGTCAGATGAACGAAGCGAAACGTCACGAAAAAGGTGGACATACCGAAACACGACGTCAAACTTCTCCTCGCTGACCTCTCCACCCCTCAAAAAGACCCTCTCAAAGTTGTCCTCGCCCTCGCCGTCCATGCCCGCGTCCTCGTCGAGCAGATCCAGCGTCCCCTTGGCCTCTCGCGCCATCACCTCCAACACGCCCCGCTCAACACCCTGCAAGAGGTTGACAGTTCCCTCAGGGCCAACAAATACGCCTCCGGCAGCGGACGACCGGACAAAGTCGGCCTGGTCGATAGGCTTGATAGGCGACTTTGCGTGCGCCTGGACAAAGACCGCGCGCGCGTCGAACGCGTGGTGGGCGAAAAAGTCGAGCACGGCCCGGAAGACCTGGTACGAACTCATGCCTTTGCCGACCTTCTTTCCTCCTCCAGCGACGGTCGAGCCGGTCGCGCGGTCGACGACGGACCCGCCAAAGACGAGGTAGCCGAGCACGAGCTCGACCCACTCGCGCCAGCCGTTCGACGGCGTGCCGAACGCTAGTCCGAGCCCGAACGAGCGCTTAGAACCCCACAGTTGGAGCAGGATGGACGCGTCCTTGTAGCTCGGCAGAGCGACGCTGAGCGCGTGCAGGTAGAGCAGACGCGTGGGCGCAAGGGAGGTCGAGAGCAAGGCGGCGTTGTAGTTTGGCGTCGGGGGAGGAGTGACGTCCGACGGCGGTCGGAGAGCGTTTCGAAGAGGCGAGAGCTTGGAGGTGGGGAACAGACTTGTCGGGAGGACGGGAGTGAGTACGAGCGACAAGTTGAGCTTGGAGAAGTCGCTGGCGGATTTGTCTGCGAGAGCACAGGAACACGAGTGACGAAGGGGTGTCAGCGAGGACCGGTCTTTCAAGGTGAGCTGGGGGAGAAAGACTGACCCGTCACCGACTTGACCACAAGCTTGGGCGTCCACTCTGCTCCCTCCTCGACCCTCCACTCGACGTCGCCCAATCCCAACTTTGCGCCAGCCTTCTTCAACTCCTTGCCGACAACACCGAGCCAGTAAACCCGCTTGAACGCCCATCGGCCGTTGAGGAAGTCCTTCTCCTGGAAAAACTCTTCGGGCATGATCAGACTGAGCTCGACCTCGCCCTCCTTTCCCTTACCCTTGGACTTCTTGGACGGCCGGTGCGAGAGAACAGTCTCGAGAGGCCAGCCGCCAGTGATCTGGCATTCGACCGGAGGGACGAACTCCATGAGCCACTTTGAGTCGTCCTTGGGTCCCTGGCCCGGGTAGGGCAGGTTGTCGCCGCTCTGGAGCGTCAGGCGGGGGGACGTCGGTGCGAGCTTTTTGAGTGCGAGCAGGAACGGGCGGAGGGTCTGGAGAGTGGAGAGGAGGGCGGCGAGCGCTGGCGGGGTGGGGTGGGTGGCCGGCGAGAGCGGTCGGACGGAAGGTAGAAGGGAGGAGAGCAGGAGGGAGAAGAGGGGGGACTTGAAGAGCGAGGTGGCCGACTTAAGAGCTACGAGACAACCCCAAAGATCCCACCCAGTCAGCTCCTCCAAGCCTACACATTGAGTAATGCAGACAGGAACGCACCCTGCATCTCGTCGTTCGTCGGCGGGTGGTACAGCGACGAGCCCTTCTTCTTGTTGTACTCCTTTGGCTGGACGTCCGGCTGCTCTCCCTGGAGGTCCTCCATGTCCGCCTCCTCTTCCGCCTCCCCGTCCTCCTCGTCGGAGCCAGAGACGCTGTGGTGGTCATCAACGACGAAGTTGTCCTCGCTTCCCGAGGATCCCTCGCCGTCGTCGTCGGTCTCCTCAGCCTCGTCGTCGACAAACTCGTTCTGGATGCCGCCCTCTCCGTCCGAGTCGCCCGAGTCCTCCTCGTCGTCGTCGCCACCAGCAGAGCGAATGGACTGCGAGAGGAGACCGAGATCGGCACCGTCGTCCGAGATGAAGTCGTCGTCCGACTCTGGCACGGCTGGCGGTCGGGCAGGCCGGGAGGACGCCTGCTTGAGCGCAGGTCGCTGGAGAGCAGCAAGAGAGACGCAGGCAGTCAGCGCAGGCCACCACCACCACCACCACTACCACCACCAGACATCAGAGGGGTGTAGACTGTACCTTTGCCTGCTGTGTGTGTTGCGTCGGTTGGCTCTTGCGTTTGAGGGCCATCGTTGGAGAGTATGGGTCAGGGCAAGGCTGCAGCTCGACCCAGGGCGGACTCTTGGTCGAAATTTGAGATCGGGGGTAGGTCGGGGTTGTTTGGGAACTGACAAACCCAGATTGGGAAGAGGGACCCCCGACGCGCCTGGCCGCTTCCGCTGCCATCGACCTGCTGCTGCTGCTCCTTTGCGCCTCTCTTCATCCACAAGAACCAATGTCGTTCGTATCGTTCCATCTTGCTACTCTTGTCGAGGTCCAACAGCTGACATTGTGTCTACTCTCTCTGTCGCTCTCGGTTCGCACGCTGTCGGGCTTCTCCTGTGGCCAGGCTCTGTCCCCCTTACGCTCCCTTCCTCGGCTTTGGCGGTGTGGCCGCAGCAGTACGTCCTGATCCCTCCCGCTCTCTTGTCGGACAACAAGGATCCTGACGAGCTGGCTGCTTTGATCCAACAGATGATCCTCTCGAGTGCGTGCATCCCCTCGCACCCGCGCTCGACCCCTCCATCTCTCCGCCCCTCCCGATCAGCCTCAGCGTACTGACATCCTCCCATCCTTTTCTGACATTGTCCTTTGATCGAGCAGCCGTCGGAGCAGCGTACGGAACGGCCAAGTCGGGCATTGGAATCTCGGGTTTGGGCCAGTTTCGACCGGACCTGATCATGAAGAGCTTGATCCCCGTCGTCATGTCTGGTGCGTTCCCTTCCCTCCCCTCGCTACCTCTCCTGCCCCCCCCCCCCCCACCTCTCTCTCGACAATCATTCAACTGCCGAGCTGACATTCATCACACTTTCTGCTTTCGCTCGAATGATCTTCTTGGGGGTCGGATCGCTTCAGGTATCATCGCCGTTTACGGCCTCGTCGTCTCGGTTCTGATCGCAGGCACGCTCTCGCCCTCGGAAGACTACTCGCTCTTTGCGGGTTTCGTCCACCTCGGAGCGGGAACGGCGTGCGGTATGACTGGTCTCGCTGCGGGTTACGCAATCGGGATCGTTGGGGATGCTGTACGTTCACCCTCCCTTCCCTCGGGCACTCCCTGCGGCCGTTCCTTCGGCGAGCTCTGGTGCCCATGCTGCTAGAATGCTGAACCTGCTGCTCTTTCCGCTTTTGCGTTTGCCAGTGTGTAAGAACCTACGTGTACGAGTCGAGGGTGTTCGTCGTCATGGTCCTCATTCTCATTTTCGCGTGCGTCCCCCCTTCCCCAACCTTTCCCTTGCATTCCTCCTGCCCCCCGCGTTGTCAATCCAGAACTGAACTTCGAGAGAGGTATCTTGTGGGTGTCTCTTAGGGAGGTTATCGGGTTGTACGGGTTGATCGTCAGTTTGATCTTGAACACGGCCGTGGGGACGATGCAGGTCTGTCTCACTTCTCTCCTATCTTGTCTTGACGAGCGGATCATGAGAATCGAAACTGACGCTTGCGCTTCATGGGTTGGGTGGATAAAGTGCGGAGCAGCGTGAGGGGGGTCCGTCGGGTTGACAGCGTACGGAAGCGGGCGAGAGGGGGACGTTCTTAGAGACGGAAGCAGGAGAGCGAGGGAGAATGCTCATGACCCTTCGGTTTACACCTCTCACATCTCGGAGCAAGTCGCTCTGAGCGCCTAAGTTTGTTGAGGAAGGGAGCAAGTGCAGCGAAAACTGGCCCGTGGGCGTATTCGGGCGGCCCAACCCCAAGAGCGGAGTTCTGGGACGCGAGCCTTCCGTCCCCCCCAACCACAACATCCTCACTCCCCTCCTCCAGCCACCATGCTCTCTGTAATCCGTAATCAGCCAGCTTTCGGTCGCACCCTCGCCCGGTCGCTCGCTTCCTCACCCTTCCTGCTCCGGAGTCCAACGGCCGTGCGCTGGACCGACCTCGCGGACGGGTCGCTGAAGCGTCCGACGGATGAGCAGGCCAAGCGCGAAATGAGGGACATGAACCGCATCGACGAGCTTCTCCGGACTATTGGCCAGTCAGTTCCCTCTTGCCGCCAGATGGGAAGGTGTTGAGCTTTTGAAAAAAGAAGCTGACCCACTGACGTTTCGACGCTTTCGACCTTGCAGGGGTTCGTCTGACAGGCAGGGCATCCCGATGCGGGACAAGACCCCTTGGCTGGCCAACCACACCCGTGAGCCGTGGAGCTTCACGTTTGACCCCTCGGCCTCGTCGGCTCACGCGGTGGAGGGCGAGGATTCGGCGCGGGTTGAGCTGGCTAGTGAGGGGGGGGAGGGTGGTCGAGCGTCCGAAAGTGAGGGCGTGTTGGCCAGCAGGGACGAGAGTCTCGTCGAGAAGCGCATGAGCGACTCGTACGTCGAGGTCCGTCGTCTCTCCTTCTCCTCCTCTTGATCTGTCTCTGTCGGTATTGGGATGAGGGCTGACATCAAAGCGGGGTCCGACCATTGGCTCGACTGTGCAAACGACAGATGGAGCTGCCCTTGCTGAGCTCGCCAAAGCTCCTCAGCCAGTACATCTCCACAAGCGGAGGCCTCCGGATCGGCAAGCTCATGGAGCATCTGGACGTGAGCTCGCTCCTATCTTCTTTGGCTGGCGTTTGGGTGCTTTGGGCGAGGGGTGCTGACCCGTTCACCCGCGTTCGTCTGCCTGCGCGCGTCACTTTTGCGACAGAGTCTGGCCGGAGCGATCTCCTGTGCGTCTTCCTGATTGCTAGGGAGACCTACAGCGAGTGCTTACTGACGATCGCGTTGGGATGTTTTGGAACCTCTAGACAAGCACGCCCTGCCGGCGCACACGACCGACTTCCAGAAAGCCGCCGACAAGGCAGGCATCTACCTCGCGACCGCCTCGGCCGACCGACTCGACCTCTTCCAGCCCCTGACGGTCCAGGATCTCCTGCTGTCGGGACAAGTCGTCTTTGCGGGTAACTCATCCATGGAGTGCTTCTTGAAGATGGAGGGCTTGCGGGAGGGAGGGCGGAGGGAGACGTTGATGCTCGGACGGTTCACGATGGTTGCGCGAGACTCGAGGACGCACAAGGCGAGGAAGATCAACCCGCTCGTCGTCGAGACCCAAACCGAAAAGGATCTGTTTGACATTGGTCGAGGTGCGTTCCTGTCCGCCCCCCCCCCCCCTCCTTCTGACCTCCAACTGACCCACACACACACCCTTCGCTGGACCTTGCAGAGCACAAGAAGCGCAAGCAAGACTTCTCCCGGACGTCGCTCTCGCGGCAGCCTCCGACGACCGAGGAGATCGCCAACCTACACGCGTTCATGCTCGCTCACAAGACGCCGTCGACCTCTTCGCCTGCCCAGCCGCCCCCTTCCCCTAAGCCCGATGTGGAGGTCGTCTTGACGAGGGAGACTGTGACCCGTGAAACCGCGCTTATGCATCCTCAAGAGAGGAACCTCCACGGGAAGGTCTTTGGTGGCTACCTGATGCGGCTGGCTTACGAGCTGTCGTACAGCAATACGGTCCTCTTTGCTCGGAGTCCCATGCGGTTCCTGTGCGTCCCTTCGCCCTCTTTTTCTTGCGTCTTGTGTACTTGCAGACTGACTACCCAAAACAACTTGAACCTCGCACCTGCAGGGCTCTCGACGAAATCTCGTTCGCCCTCCCCGTGCCGATCGGGTCCGTGCTCAGGTTGACGGCGACAGTGACAAAGTCGTCGACCGAGACGAACCAGGTGCACTCGCAGGTCGAGGCCGAGGTCGTCAACGTATCTACGGGCAAGAGGGAGAAGACGAACGTAAGCCCCCCCCCCCCCCCCTTCCCTGCTTTCCACCTCATTCGATACCTCGACTGAAGGACTGAAATGGCTTGTTGGTCGATCGATCACCTTACAGGACTTCCACTTCACCTGGTTGAAGGACGATGGCCTGCCGCTCACGAGGGAGGTCGTACCCGAGGTCCGTCGCTCTCTCCAACCCACACCTTCCCATCCCCGTAACGCCCAGGACTGACTCGCCTGCATCACGCCTTTCTGTACAGACGTACCACGAGGCGATGGCTTGGCTCGAGGCTCAACGGCGATTGACGAACGGGGACCAGATGCGAGGGTTGGTCGTCAAGCCTTGATACCGAGCCATTCAACCAGCCATTCAACCAGCCTTTAATCCCCTCCTTCCCTTCCCCCTTTCGTGACTCTTGTTTCTCGTCTCATTGTGTTCATTCCGGTCTGACGTTTTGAGATCTTGTACATCTTTTGGGGACAATATCTGGACTTTTACTTTCGGGACGTGTTCTCCTTCTTGACATGGTGGATGTATGCGATTCGTTCTCGGACGACTCTTGACAAGGAAGGACTGGGAAAGGACGTGAAAGACAAGAAAGGGAGGCGAGCAGGAGCCAGGCGCAAGAGGCAGTAAAAAGCAAAGACAAGGGAAGAAACCTGAGATACGTGAAAAGAGGGCGAAAGGAAACAAAGAGCGTGGTACTTTCGGGGTTTACAAGCAGAAGAAAGAGACGGGAAGGGGAGGACGTGCTCGTGATGAAAGAAGGGACCGTAAAGACTGGAAGAGGGCAAGCAAAACAGCGATTCCGAGGACACAAAGCGAGACCAAAAGAAACAGGAGGACGTGAGTGATTTGAGTGGGGGAAAAGACAGTGTAGTGTGCGAGTGGGTGCAGTGTGCGTGGCCTGAAAAGGGGTTGATATGTACGTGGGTCGTCGAGAGAGAGAGAGGAGAAGCGCGCAATCAATGGACGAGAGAAGAGGCCAGTGGAAGAAGAAAAAGAAAAACGGAGAGCAGAGTCCAACGAAGGAGCGGGTGAGAGAGAAAAAAGGTCGATGGCAAAGCGTCAAAGATTGGCGGGGAAGGGTGTGTTGGAACGGGCGCCCTCTCAAGACCTGCCCAAACTCCCAAACAGTCTCCCTCCAATTCCCCCTTCACGTCTGCCCTGGCCAGGCATGGTCGTTCCTGTCCTGCCAGTCGCTTGACTCCTTCTCTCGGGAGGCTGGACGATCACCGCACCCTCGCGCATGGGTTCGTACGCGGGCGGCGGGAATCGGTCGACCGGCAGGTCGTTTTCGGACGACATGGACGAGAACGCCGTCGAGGCTGGGGAGGCAGGATGCGGTTGGAGGGCCGATGTGCTTCGTTGGGGCGACCTTGGGGTCGGTCGAGGGAGGATCGGACGTGTCGACGAGGAGAGAGAAGAAGGGACGGCGAACGACAGCCAGGATCGATGGGCGGCCGACGTGGTCGACGTGCTTTGTACAGGAGCAGGAGGGTTGGCCGGAGCGGTTGGACGAGCAGGCGCAGGTGAAGAGCGTCGGTGGACGTTGGCGCTGGTTGCCGTCGTGGAAGTAGGAGGGATGGCGAGTCGCCGGACCGACTCTGTCGTACTCCTTCTCTGCAGGGTCGACATGGCATTCGCGACCGTAGGCGACGGAGCGATCCTCCTCGCAACCTCGTCCGTCGTGGGTGTTGTAGATCTCGATGGGACTGTCCGACTGGAGGCAGGTTGGAGGGGCGAACTCCTCCCTCCTCTACTGGATCCTACGACGGGTGCTCGGAGGCTCCTCCTTCGGCCTGCGTGAGGACGAGGAGATGACTGAGGTTCCCTCGCAGGAGAAGCCGTCAACGTCCGATCAGGGTCTTCCAGCAGATCCAACGCAGCCAAGGCCGCCCCCGACGATGGCCCAGCACCGTTGGATGACGAGACCGACGACCTGAAGGACGACGCATTCGAGCCCGTCCTGTCTCGCGTCGACGACGACCGTCCTCCGTCGGACGACCGCACTGGTAGGCGAAGCGCCAGCGACAGTTCCTCCTCGGACGTCTCTGGCGGCGAATCCGGTCGGCCGTCCTGCTCAATCGTGTGCTGCAAGGGCAGATTCGGCAAGGGCGAGGGCGGCGTCTTGTCTGGACTCACGCTCGGGGTGAGCGGGCGCACTTGAGACGCGGAACTGGCCATGGACGGCGCCTTGGACGACGAGAAGGATGCGATCGAGTGCGTGTCGTCCGCTGTCAACCTCGCCCGTCGGGTCGGTCTAGGAGACTCTGACGGCGACCTAGACCGAACGCTGGAAGACTTGGTTTGTGGCGATGAGAAGTCATGCTCTGCATTCGATGTGGACGGGTAGAACGGGGAGGAAGCAGCAGCGACCGCAGCGGCCGTGCGGGATCGAGTTGACGTCGCGGGCGAGACGGTCGACGGATTGGAGTTTGTCCGCGTTCGCGAATTGGCAGCGGCCGTGGACGACCTCGTCGTCGGTCTGCCCCTCGTCGATGGCTGGCCTCGAGACGAGCTCGTAGTTGTGGGCGACGGATGGGGGTTCTCGCCCCTGTACGCCGTCCGCGACGTCGTCTGAGCATGCGGCGGTCTCGAAGGTCCCGCCTCGGGAGGCTGGTCGGAAGGAGGGGCCACGTAGTCTGCGTCGCCTGGTTCGGGTCGAGAGCGGGGGACAAAGACCCAGCGGTCGGACCCTCCAGCTGGTCGGGTGTTGCCTGCACTCCCGACGTCGGCCGCGTAGCCTGGAATCCCAGCGAAAGTAAAACACAACAGGGGTCAGAATCTCTGCAAGACTCATTTGAGAAGAGGTCTGGAACTCACCGAGCTCCTTGAGGATGTTGAGCGCGTATACGACGCGTTCCCCCACGCTCCCGCTCTCGCACTCTGCCGCACTCGGCAACCTCTGGAGCAGAATCGCCGCATGCGCGCTCGTGAAGCCCTCTGGCAAGCTGGGAAGGGGCTCGGACGGGTCTGGGATTGGATCGCCGGCGTGCGATCGACGGGCGGAGAAGGAGAAGGACAGCTGGGATTGGACGTCGGGTGGGATGTCGGGGTGGGAGAGCGCGTACGACAATTGGGAGTGGCTTTCGTCCAGCTCGTCTTCGTACTCCTCCTCTTCGTCGTAGTCGACGCCGTGGTCGATTGGTTGTGTGTTGTTGGAGGAGAACGGGTCGGACGGGGCGAGAGAAACGGGTGAGGCTGGAGGGGACGGTTGGGAGGGCGTCCAGGATGAGAGCGATACTGCGGGTGCAACAAACCGCCCTGACGGTCTAGGAGGGTTTGAAGGGAGGAGGGTTGTCGATGCAGGACCCAGCGGACTAGGCCCCACCGATCCTCCCGACTGGGAGATGAGACGACCGGACGACCGACGCGCAGCGCCCGACCCCTGCTGGTCTCCCGGGAGCGAGTTGAGCGCGGCGTCGAGGATACGCGAGGAGGACGCGGCCGAAGAGACCGACCGAGGCTTGGGGTTGTTGCGAGCTGCAGACGAGTTGGAGAGGAGCGAAGGGATGTTGGCCGGGTGGAAGCTGGAAGGAGCGGAGCGAGGTACAATCAGGTCAGTCCGTGAGGGACATCCCCCGCAAAGCAGGAAAGAGACAAAGGAGGGAAAGCGCAAACGCACAGATCTTCTTCCCCTTGATCACCTTGAGGGGAATCAGGTACGACCGCCTGTTCGACGACCTCGTCCTTCCACTCTGGCGGCTCGTCGTCGTCGAGATCGTCGACCTCGTCCGGCAGCTCACCCCTGCCCCAAGCCATGACCTCGTTCATGGGTCGAGTCCGGCGCAAGCGGCCCATGAGAAAGTTGTCGACAAACTGTTCGTTCCACCAGCGCGGGTCGCCCTGGGGGCAGAAACGGACGAGCGAGTGCAGGATCTCGCGTTCTTCTGTCGTCCATGGGCGGTGGAGTGGCGGGCGCGGTCTTGGGCGAGAGAGGCCGGCCTGTGAGGTGGGGACGGCCATCGGTTAGAGGAGAGTGTGCGGTTGGGTGCTGATGTTGTGGTGTAGGGTCAAGGGTCCATGCGACCGGGAGTTGGCTGAATAAAGAGAGAGAGATGAAAGGCGGGCGTGTTGGTTCATTCAGCCGGCGAGGGCAAAGTCAGGCGCGTGTTGGCCTTAGACAAGATCAGATGATTAGCAGGTAAATTGCAAGGCTGTCTAGTTCTTGCGCATTAGTTCTGGCAGTCCACTTCACTCCCACCGACCCAGTTTGGGTACGGCCATGGACAAGAGGGTCTGAGGGAATGGAGGGGAAGGAGACGTGCGATCAGATCGTCGAACTCGGCCTGCCTGTGCTCGGCCTCGCGCTGAATCCTTTCCTGCTCGAGATACTTGCTCGGGCGGAGCGCTCCCAGCGACCACTGTCCTGGCTGCCGTCCATGGCGAGAGAGGCTGAAGGAGGAGAGGAGAGGAGAGGGAGGGAGACGTGCGATCGCCTTCAAGGAAGGGAAGCCCGGAAGTTGACAGGCGCTGCGAGGACCGTTCGACATGGCAAGGACCAGGGATCCGGACAGACAACTCGAGACCACTTGAGGACGAGGACGGATGCCGAACGGGAGACAAACGATTTGCTTTGGGTAAAGAGGTTGCAGGAGTGATCCTCTGCTCTGCTACTGTGTCGGTCGGGACGTCCAACCTTGGCGGGAGATACTTGCTCTTTTGGCCTCCCTCATGAGCCAAATACTCTCTGAGTCCCCTCCACTTCCTTCGTCCCCCTCCCCTCCCTCTGCATCCAAGTGATATTTCTACGTGGTAGTGTGCCTTGATACAAACAATGGAAACCGACAAGCTTGAGGTGCAACCCGCTCAAATCTCCTCCTCGTCCGAGTCGTCCATCAGGTCGCGTTCTGGAAAGTCTCCCACAGACACCTTTGCAGGCCGCACCTGATGCACGCACGGAAAGAAATGAGAAGAGCAAGGTCAGCGTTGTCGAGTTGCGGCCAGAATGTTGAAGAGGGGTGTACAAAGAGTCCGTAAGACGCGCCCTTGGCGGTGAAATATCGCTCGCCCTTGACACTGCAAGATGCAAAGGTCCTATCAGCGAGTCTGAACTGGTAGTCAGTGAGCGAAGTGATGAGGAGCGCACCTTCCGTCGTTCTTGCCTGCCGGTTCGTCCAGGTCCACTCCCACCCACACGCCCTCCCCAAACGACGTCTTGCCGACGAACCGTACCGTCCCTCGACCCGCACTCTCCAGCTCGCACCGCGCTCCAACCTCCGTCCCAGCGGGTATTGACTCGTCCGCCTTTGGTTTCGGCGACAATGGTTCGGACGGCGTGCCGTATTTCGGCCCCAGCCGTTGGTTGCGCAAGTACGCTTGGACCGTGTCCCGTCGCTGGCCGTACTCCTCGTCGGTTAATTCAAACTTGGGGGCGGAGGACGTGTCGGAGAAGACGCCCGCCGCGAAGGCAGGTACTGGGTCGGTGTTGGAAACCTGGAGGAAGGCACAGTCGAAGGGCACATTGGGTCAAGGTCGCTTCTCCGGGCAGCGAGTAATGGAGCGGCTCGTACCTTGATGCACATCCAGTCTGTTCACACCCGTAAACGACGGAAGTAGTATGTCAGTCCACCGAGACGATCTTCGAGAGATGAGAGGGCGACGCACCGACCACGCCAAAGTCCTTGAGCGTCTTGTCATCGTCCCCCTCGAGACTTCTGACGAGTTCGCCCTCATCCGCACGCAAAAGGTCGAGCCTCTGCGAGCTGTATCCGATACCCGTAATGGGTTCGAGCTTGGCCTGACGTCCAAAGACAGAGAGATGGTCAGCGGGCGTGGCCGATTGTTGCTGGAGCATGGACGCGTCAGGGAGGGACGAACTTTGAGCTGTGCGATGGTCGTGTCGAGGTCGAGCTTGCGCTCGCTGTGCGTGTCGGGCGACGCGACCCACACGGTCACCCAGGACGTCTGAAACTGCTTGGAGGATTTCATGGCCGTACGAAGAGGAGACGGATGCCGACGAGAAGCTTGTAGAGGTGGGGCGGCGACTTGTGCTGGCCTGAAGTCAGGTCGATGTCGGAGGGAAGGCACGGCGAATTTGGGCTCGGGCTGAAGGCAGCCAGGGCACTAGTGTAGGGCCCTACCTGCCACCCCGTACCCAGCTCCTTCGACTCTCTCTCTCTCGGACAGCACACACGCCTGCTGGCCCTTCTCCTATTCTTCAAATTCCAGTTCCACAAGGTTATCTTGTATAGAGGTTCAAGCGTCACCCTTCGCCCCGCCCCCCCCCCCCTCCTCTCAGCCCGAGCCATGTCCTCGACCGACATCAAGTTCGACTCGCAGGTGTTCGATCTCGTCTTCCACCCGACCTCGGAGCTCCTCTTCACTGCCCTCCTATCGGGAGACATCAAGGTGCGTCCCTGAGCTCCGTTGGTGAAGCAGAAGAAGGACTCTTTGAGCTGACCGCCCGCTCGCTCTTGACCCAGGCGTACAACTTCGCTCTCGGCCAGCCCGAGGAGCAGCTCAAGTACAAGCAGGCCTGGTCCGTCAAGCCGACCAAAAAGAGTTGTCGAGGTCTGGCTCTGGATGAGGCAGGAGACACGCTGTACAGCGTCGGAAAGGAGAAGAGTTTGCAGTACGTTTGCCTTTCCTGCGCGGCGCACAGTCCATCCAACTGGCTGACCTCGTGGTCCCCTCCTCCCTCTAGCGTGCTCGACGTCAAGACGGGTGAGATCATCAGCTCGATCAAGGGTGCGCACGAGTGAGTCCTGCTCTCACGAACTAAGCTATCGCGATCAAGCGCGCTGAGTCGCGCTCCCCTTCCGCCCACCAGCGTGCCGATAAACCGGATCTCGTACCTCACCAACCAGTGCATCGCGACTGGAGACGACGACGGAGTGATCAAGGTGCGTTCTTTGACTTTGCACCAGCGACTTGCGCCGGGCTGACCAGACACGCTCTCTACAGCTCTGGGATCCGAGAATCAAGACGACGTCGACGGCGCAGAAGACGTACACCCACCACTGGGACTACATCTCGTCCTTCCTCTACTTTGAGGACAAGAAGCAGCTCATTTCGACATCGTACGTGCCAATCCTTGATCTTTCTGGGATCACTGCTGACTTGCTCCTCATCCGTCTGGGTTATAGGGGAGACGCAACGCTGAGCGTGGTCGACATCCGAGGCAGCAAAGCTGTCCCCCAGACCGTTTCCGAGTCGCAAGACGACGAGCTGCTGTCCATCGTCTCTATCAAAGGGTTCGTCTTCGACGCTTGTCTCGTGTCGCGCACTGCGCCGCCAGCTGACAATACTTCTACTTCGTGCACTTTTGCAGCGGAACGAAGGCACTAACGGGAAGCAGCATGGGAATTCTGAGCGTCTGGGACCGAAGCAAAGGCTGGAGAGACTGCATGGACCGTATTCCAGGCCACCCTCACTCGATCGAGACCATCGTGCCGCTGTCGGACGACATTGTCGCGACCGGTTCGTCGGACGGTATGATCCGGCTCGTTTCGATCTTGCCTTCGTCCCTCAGTCAGTCTTCTCTTCTTCACGCAAGAGCCTTTCACTTGCTGACGATATTCCCACCGCCAATCTGCAGTGGGTGTCATTGCGCACCACGACGATTACCCGATCGAGCGGCTCGCCATCAACCCGAGCATGTCCCTCCTTGGCAGTGCCAGTCACGATGAGTGCGTCAAGCTCACCGACATCCGCGACCTCTTTGGAGAGGACGACGATGACGAGGCCGGTACGGAGGGCGAGTCGGAAGCGAAAGAGACCAAGACAGCCGACGCACCCAAGGCCGTGTCGACCGTCCCGTGGGAGATCGAGGAGCGGTTCGACTGGTCGGAGGACATGGAGACGGACGACCCGTCGGACGAGGACGAGGACATGGATGGCTCGGGTTCGGAGGACGAGGAGTCGACCGAGGGAGAAGAGGCGCCCCCTCCACCGCCTGTCGTGAAGGGGCGGGAAGCCAGGAGAGAGCGTTTGAGGCCCGGGGAGGGAAAGAGCCGGGACGAGGCAGAGGACAAGGAGCGTTCGAGCTTCTTTGGAGGTCTTTGATGCCGCTTGCTGCACACGAGGCGATGTCTGTTGCGAGGGAAGAAGAAATGTGCCCCCGTCGTGCACTCATCGTCGGATCCATGACGATCAGAGACTCCGTGCGCGCAGAGGCAGAGAAGCCGCCGACACCCAGGACGACCCACTCCCCCCCCCGTTTTTTTTTCTCCTTGAACAGATACGCATCGGCAGCAAGTCCGCTGCTCTGAGAACTCGTCTGAGCTGTCGTCTGCGTGGGTTAGCTTCACCCTCTCGATCAGACCCCGTCGGTGCTCCCTCCGATGCAGGTCCCTCCGAGCTGACGACCCTGCCTTCGCTCTACAGCCTTCCTTCCGGCTCATCCTCTCAACCCCAACCCTCTCCCTCATATCGAGCTCTCCATGTCGAATCCACCGGCCTCGTTCAAGAACAAGGGCGTCTCTCGAGTTCGGCCGGCGGTCGTGCGACCTCAGTCCTCATCCGGCTTCGCCCCCAGCTTTCCTGCGCTCAATGAGGACCCAGCGGGCCTTCAGATGGAAGGATGGCTTGCCCTCGAAGACGAGAGCTCGGCCCTCATGCAGCGGTACGAAATGCAGCGGAGAGTCGTCCTGGTCCTTGGTCGTGCGTCTATTTCCTCTTGCTGTGTGCAGCTGGTCATCCAACTGTGCTTCAGCCTGCGCTTCGACCTCCCCCTGTGGACTCTCCCTAACCCCCTTTCCTTGGACTTCATAGAGCCTTCGCTATCAGCCATCAGTCTCCTCGTCGAGACCTCTCCTCAGGCGACGCTACTTCTGCTTCCCAAGGGATCAGTCGGAACGCCACCCAGGTCGCCACGGGTCGTCATCCTCAAGACCTCGGCTCCGGAGGCTGGATTAGGGAAGGTGTTCGAGGAGGCCATCGGCCATGGCATCAAGTGGAAGAAGGCCTGCCCTACTCGACGCCCGCAGAGCTGGATGGGCTCAGCGAGTAGTCGTCGGAACAGCTGGATGGGCCCAGCTCCCTCGCCAAGTCTCGCATCGCCGTCCAAATCTGACCGACCCGTCGACGTTGTCCTCCACTACCTCTCGGACGAGTACATCACCACCCAGGAGCCTGACTTGACTTCAGGCTCCCGCATGAGTAAGCCCAAGCGGAGGACCTCTGTCGACCTCCAGGGACTTTTGTCGGCATCCTTCCTCGCCACCAGTGCCAGTCTGCCCTTCCTGGCGACCAGATCGTCCTCCGGCCTCTCTACCCCGTCCTACTCTTCCCTCCGTCGACCGCCTACGGCAGTGCTCACAGGCTCAAGACGCGGCTCCGACGCTTCCTTCTCGACGACGGGGGAGGCAGTGAGCGGTGGCCTGCACTTGAGCGCGACGTTCCGGGGCTCGCTCGCCAGTCCTCCCGATGCCGTCATGGTCCACATACTCCCTCCGCACACGCCTCCTCTACTCCCTCTACTGCTCGACAACTTTATGCAGACGTTTCTTGCCAACACTGCGTCAGTCTTGATGGCAGTCATGCCGGAGAGCCTTCTCGGCACCACACCAGCCCTCCTTCACGATCCTCCTCTCTCACCCGATGCCCCTCAGTCGACCCGCGTTCCCCCAACCATCCTCCAGCTGCTTCTCAACTCGTGCATCCGCTCTCCTCTACCTCCTCTCCCCTCTATCGGTCGCAGTCGGCGCGGCTCGTCGTCATCGATCCAGTCTCTGCGCAGCGGGGCAAGCGGGCCCGCCCGCCCACTCGACAACCTCCTCACGTACATCGGCCGTCCAGCAGCGATCACCTTTCTCGCATCCATTCCCGCTCCGCCATCGCCTTCAATGAGCTTGCTGCCCCCTCCTGCCCTCCAAGCATCGACCAGCCACCTCCCAGCCGTCGACTCTCGGCTGCCGGATCTCGTCGTGTCCTCTTCATCGAGTTCGGCTTCGGACGACACGTCCCTTCAGGCTCCTCCTTCGAACGCCTCTCCATCACTCAACCAGAAGAACAGCTTCTCGTCCACGTCCACCGCGACTGATGGAGGAGCCGACAAGAAGCGGCTCAAGAAGAAGCCATCCTTCTGGGGTCGCCTGTTTCGACTAAACCTCGACAAGGCCAGTCTTCGTCGAGAGGGCGAGCCCGTCGCAATCTAGCATCTCGCGCTCCTCTTCTTAACTACTTAACCTACACTCCAGCGAAATCTCGGTCCTCGCTTTCCTCACGCACGCATCGCGTCCTGCTTTGCTTAGTTGTAACACACCCTAGAGAACGCCCAGAGGTGCGCCGCCCGACCCATCCACGACCTCTCACGACCATGAACCAGCTTCCATTGACGACAACTCGTCTCAGTCTGCTCGCAAGGGTGCGGCGTGCGTTCTCGATGAGCAATCGATCACAATCTTGCGGATTGTTGTTGGTGACGTAAGCAAGATCAGGGTGAGGGAGGTCGTCTGCGCCAGACGCTTTTTTCGAGCAAGTCCCTGGCCCTGGTTTCTCCTGCTCCCCCCAATCTCTTCTGCACACAACTACACAATCATGTCTACCGAACAAGTCCAGCTCAAGGCCAAGGCCGCCACCAAGGAGGAGATCAAGGTCGAGGAGGGACTCTCGAACGACGTGTGCGTGTCTGCTTTTTGTCTGTCCGGGCTCGTCTCCTGACGTTGGTTTGGGCTGAACTCCTTGACCTGCCTTCCTTTCGCTCCCTTCCTCATTCTGACTCTCCCTACTCAATGTAATGTTCTGGCCGTTGTTCACTCGGTCGTACCTCCAGCGTCACCAAGTACCAGACCGCCTCGACCATCGTCGCCGGCGTCATTGCCAAGCTCATTCCCCAGATCGAGGCCGGTAAGGCCATCATCGACCTCTGCACCGAGTGCGTTCCTCGAGCTCTTCACCAGTACCCCCATGTCGCACCTGCTGATCAGCTCCTGTTTGTGCGTTGCTTCTGGTCGTGCTGGGTCTGAAGGGGTGACAAGCTCATTGAGGAGGGTGTCGCTACCGTCTACAACAAGAAGGGACTTAAGATCACCAAGGGTCCGCATCCCTGTCCTTTCTTTGTACCCCTCGAGTCATATCCTGACGAAGCCGACGTCTTCTGCTTTCGCGCATGCGCTTGCACAGGTATCGCCTTCCCCACCTCCATCTCCGTCAACAACGCCGTCTCGCACGTCTCCCCTCTCGCTTCCGACGTAGGCTTCGCTCCTCTCGCTGAGGGAGACGTCGTCAAGGTCCAGCTCGGTGTCCACATTGACGGTGTGCGTCCCCCTGCTTTACTCTGGGACCCTCTGACATCACCTTGGCCAGTTGCTGATCCGGGTCGCTTCTCTTGCCAGTACCCCTCCATCCACGCCGAGACCGTTGTCGTTGGCGCTTCTGCTTCCAAGCCCGCTGAGGACCGAAAGGCTGACGTTGTCGAGGCTGCCTACCAGGCCGCTCAGGCTGCCGTTCGTTCCCATCTCTCCCTGCACTTCCCCTTGTACTCGTCGACTGACAACCTCCACTTCACTTCGAACAAATCACCCCCTCGGTCTGGATCTGGGTCGATTTCTTTGTTGGGCTGGTGTTTGCGTGAGAACAGATGCGGCTCATCAAGGTGGGTGGACGAGGATACGACTTCACCGAGGGTGTTGGAAAGGTCGCCAAGGAGTTCGAGTGCACCCCTGTCGAGGGACAGCTTTCGTGCAACGTACGTCCTCACACCTTTGCGTTGCCTTCGGGTGCCCAGGCGGGTTCTTAAATGGAGCCCCGGCACGCCTGCAGCCTCAAGGAGCAGTGCTGACTTGATCTGCCCTGATCGACCCGCAGCACCTCCAATTCACCCCCGACGGTCCCAAGCGACTGATCCTCAACCCCACCACCGACACCAAGACGTCCGAGAACAACCCCACGTTCGCCCAGGGTGAGGTATACGGTATCGACGTTCTCATCGCCACCTCTGCCGACGGAAAGGCCCGGTCCGAGGAGGCCAAGACGACCATCTACAAGAAGAGCGACATCACCTACCAGCTCAAGATGAAGACCAGCAGGACTACTTTCGCTGAGATCCAGAAGAAGGTGCGCTCTTCACCTCTTTAGGGATCAGACCGCTCGAACGAACTTGCTGACCTGACGTCTTCCTGTTTTTCTCCAGGCCGGAGCTTTCCCCTTCACCCTCCGTTGCCTCGAGGACGAGAAGCGAGCCCGTATGGGTGTCCAGGAGGCTACCCAGCACGGTCTCCTCCGACCTTACGAGGTCGTCATGACCGAGAAGGGCTCCTACGTCGCCCAGTTCTTCTTCACCATCGCCCTCCTCCCTGCCGGACCGCTCATGCTGTCGCCCCAGCCCGCATGGTACGCGGCCGACAAGGTCAAGAGCGCCAAGAGCATCCAGGACGAGGAGCTCAAGACGCTCATTGCTGCTAAGCTCCGGGTGGACAAGAAGAAGGCCAAGAAGGCGGCCAAGGTTGAGGGTGGAGAGGAGAAGAAGGAGTAAAAAAGCGCTCGCTGTTATTTTTTGATCTGAAAATGGGAACTGCTCAAAACACTCTGTCAAGCTTCCATAGAAACGACCTTGGCATGAGGTTGTGGTCTGCGCGAATGAAAGGATCGTAGAGTACATGGGGGTATAAGTGGACGCCTAGACGGGCAGAACGACAACGGTTCCCACCGCCTTTACTGCCCCTTCCAAACCCCCTTGCTCCCCTTTTTGCCTCTCGGGGCCTCCCTCTCTGGCTGACCGCCACCCAACTTGCGTGCCGCCCGGCGCTTCTCCGCAATCGCCTTGGACCCCCTGAGCATCGTCTTCTTCCCGCTCTTGTTCTTCAACTTGGGCACCGGGGGGGGTCCGGTAGGCGCCTTGGGCGCGGGCTTTTTGGCTTCGTCTTGCGACAAAAGCGGTTTTGAGCTTCGTCCCGTGAGACCGGTTGCGGAGTGGGCGGGAGGAGGAGGGGCGAGGGTGAGGTCGGGGTTGAAGTCTTCCTCGATGATGGTGACCGTCGCGTGCTGGTCGCCCTCCTCGTCCGAGAACTCCTCCTCGACAGGCTCGGCCAGCGTGAGCGTGGACGGACCCGCTCGGGCGTTCTCGCTGAACTCTGTGTAAGGGGAGTTCGTGAGAAGAGCGTTTTGCGTCAGTCTTGAGAAGGCAGTGGGAAAGGGGGGGGGGGGGCACGACGAACCAGGGTCGATGCCCAACGCTCGCTCAATCTTGGCAACATGCTCGGCTGCCTTGCTCTTCCTCTCCTCCCGCATCTACCAGAAACGATAAACCAGCAACGAAAGTGGAGGAAAGGGTAGAGTCAGTCTCAGCGTTCTCGAAAGCGCAGACCAGAGGGGGTGCGCGAAGGTTGGGCAGTGGGGTACCCAAAGAGAAGTGGAAACGCACCTCCTTCTTCTGGGCCTTCAGCTCGTCCTCATCCCTCTTCTTGGCCCGCTCGCGCTTCTCGGCCAGCTTGGCCTGCTTGCGCTTGGAGAAGCCGGTGAGGAACTCTGCCCGGTCGTCGTCGTTGAAGAGAATCTTGTCAATCTGCTTGTCCCTTCCGTTGCCCTTGACCGTGTCCTGGCGCTTCTTGCGCTTGATGTACTGGGCTCCTTCGGTGAGGAGCTTGACGTTGGACGGGCGGGACGGAGGCATCGTGGGCGGATATGGGTGTGGGCAGAAGGTACAGTAAGGGGAGTCGGAGGGAGGGGCAGGTCTGCGCGCGGAGGGGGCTGAAATTCAGCCAAGTCAAGCGTGCGAACCTCCCAGAGGCATGGGATCCTGACCAGAACAGACTCGTCCTCGTCCCATCAGCCTTCCTCCCAGCGGCTGCTGTACCTGCCTCTCGACCCTAGCACGCTCCCGTCTGTCTCTCGTCCGCTCTTGTCAAAGGTCCGTCCATTTTTGCATCCTTCCTTCGGTATCCTCTCCTTCCCACCACTCCCTCTGCTCCCACTCCCACCCTCTTCCAGCTCTTCAGCCAGCTCAAGACTGACGCCCTCGTCTTGCTGTGCTTCCCTGCAGCGCACTACGACCATGTCCAGCATGAACCAGTACTCCGGACCCAGACCGTCCAAAGCCCCGGCATCGCAGATCTGCCAAAAGTGCCTGCACAAAGGACGTGCGTTGCTTCGCTCTACCCACCTCAACCCTCTCTTCCCGTGGTCTCGCCTCGACTGACCCTTGAACTTCCTCGTGCACGACAGACTACACGTACGAGTGCAAGAACCAGCAGCCTTACAAGCCCAGGCCGTCAAGGACGCAACAGCTCCTGTCGGGCAAGGACGCGTCTGGCTCGAGGTCCAAGCCGAGCGTCGAGGTGCCTGAAGAGTTCCTGCCCAAGTACGTTACCCTCGTCCTTGCTCTCTGACTAAGTACTGATGGGCTTTGTTTTCAATTGCTCTGAGTTGCAGGAAAGGCACGGCGGCCAAAATCCTAGAGGAGCGGGAGCGTATCCGAGCCGAGCGCGCAGAGAAGGAGCGCAAGGCCCGCGAGCGCTCGTCCTCGTCATCGTCCTCGTCTTCCGGTTCGTCGTCGTCGGGTTCGGATTCGGATTCGGACTCAGACGACTCGCAATCGAGGCGGGGCAGGGGCAGTCGACGACCGAGAAGGAGGTCGGACTCGGAGGAGTCGAGGTCGAGGTCTGTCGAGGGCAAGGGCAAGGGCAAGGAGCGACGAAGGAGTCCGAGCGAGAGCAGGAGTAGAAGTCCGGAGGAAAGGAGGAGGAGCGCTTCGCCTCGCCGATGAGTGAGAAGATCCAGACCAGAAGGTCGAGATGGGTTCGAATGACAGAAGAAGAGAGTTGTTGCGCGCGTCGTTTGTTGTATTCGTCCTACCTATCTTCGCTGTCTTTCTCGAGCAAGGCGAGTCTCGCGTCGTGACATCTGCCTGTGAGGTGTCTGCCTCTGAAGAGAGGGGCGGTCGAGTGCAACGACTCTGTAGTTCGTGTCTGTTGGACGAAATCAAAGGGGTCGTCCGAGAAAGCGAAAACATCGTCTCCTTCGACTCGACCCAAACACCTCCCCCTCCCTTCCTCTCCTTCTCTCCCCCCAAGAATTGCACGGCCTGCACCCGGACCATTCTTTTCATCATGGCTGGAGAATGTGCGTCGACCTTTTGGCTCTCTCAAGAGGGCGAGGTGGCAAGGTTGAAGGGCAGGAGGGTTCGCTCGTCTTCGCGTCGAGGCTAGGGGCCTTCCCATCTCCCCGCCTCTTGCTGGTCCCTCCACGTCCGTTCAAACTCGAGCTGACTCCAAAGCTTCTCTTTCGGGGTCACTTAGCTCGCTCGGAACTGATCGCATGGACGAACGACCTGCTGCAGATCAACTACACAAAGATTGAGCAGTTTGGCAGCGGAGCGGCGTACTGCCAGGTTCGTCCCCCCCCCCCTTGCCCTCCGTCCTCCCCCCCGTCTCGGGCTGGACGTTCCCTTCGAAGCTTGCTGGAAGCTACAGAGCATGGCGGACTAACACTCTTTGGGCTGCCGCGACAGATCCTAGACTCGATATACGGTGCGTAAGAATGATCTGGGCATCTTGAGCCCGGTAACGCTCCGCCCTGGCAGCCCCTCGTCGCCCAACCTCAGTCCGTCCAGACGACTGACTCTCTGCCCTCCTTCCGTCTGTTCCTGTCCCTCTTCCTCGACCGGTCCCACCCTGCTCCTTTGAACCCCTCCGCCTGTCCGACTCTTGCTTCGAGTCCAAACCAGGCGACGTGCCCATGTCGCGCGTCAACTTTGGCGCCCGACAAGAGTACGAGTACCTCAACAACTTCAAGGTGCTCCAAAAGTCGTTCAAGGACCACAAGATTGACAAGGTGCGTTTCGAAACCTTTTCTCCTTGTGGATGGTCGAAGAGGGGGGGGTGGTAGCTAGGGGGGTTGCGGGTGCGCTGGGTCCAACGTCTAACACGTTCAGGCAGGATGAGACCACCCCGGCCTCGAGCTGCAGAGACGAGACCTACGGAGATGCTGACGATGCCGTGTGCGTTTCTCGTTCCAGCCCATCCCGGTCGACCGCCTCATAAAGTGCAAGATGCAGGACAACCTCGAGTTCACCCAGTGGATCCGCCGCTTCCACGACCAGTGCTACGGAGGCGGCCACTACGACGCTGTCGGCCGTCGCAAGGGTGCACCCGCGACGACGGCCCCTCCTACCTCTTCGGCACCCGTCCGTCTGGCCGGCAGTGGCGGCGCGAGGGGCAAGACGAGTTTGGGCGGGGGTGGTTTGCGGCCTGGCTCGTCGATGGCGGGGGCGAACATGGAGAAGATCCACCAGTTGACGGACGAGTTGAACGAGGTGAGGGAGCACGTTGCGGGGCTCGAGACGGAGCGCGACTTCTACTTTGCCAAGGTGCGTCTCTTTCTCCGTGCGGGCGGCGTTTCCTCCCTGCTGGGGCTGACCCGCACCCTCGTACGAATCCCTCTTGCCTTTTTAAGCTTCGGGACATCGAGGTCATTGTCCAGGAGAAGCTCTCGGACGCGGCAACGCTCGAGCCGGAGAAGGTGACGCTGCTCAAGGTCCAGGAGATCCTCTACTCTACCGAGGTTCGTCCCCTACCTTGTCTCCACGTCGCAACCTGAGGCGAGCGACTGAACCTTCTTTTTCGCTGGGTGTCTATCAGGAGGGCTTCGAGGTTCCCGACGCAGACATCCCGACAGACGAGCTCGCAGGAACGAGTATACATGACGAGGAGACCTTCTAGACCGTCCCCCTCCGCCTTTCGACCCTCTTCTTGCGCCACTTTTACCCCGATTCCCATCTCTTTCCTCTTCCGCCCTTTCGTCACTTGCTGCGATGCATTGCCCTTCCTTTTCCCTTTCTCGCACTACCCTGTCGTCTCGTCCATCGTCGTTGACCCCCCTCATGGACCTCCTTTTGTCCGTTTGCGACCTCGTCGTCGCCCCCACCCCAGCACACGCCCCTTCCCATACCCCCCTCCCTTCCTTTCCTTTCGTCCCACTTCCTCACCTCGCTGGATCTCCAAAGATGTCCTTGCATGATCTTGCTTTCAAGCGGCGAAAGAAAGAGGTGAGAAGAGCATGGAAATAAAAGCAGAGAAGGAGTGGAGGAGTAGCTGATGAAGTGGGAATGGTGTGGGTCTTTCGACCGCCGCCATCGTGTATGAGGTCGACCAGCATTGCGCCAAAGAGGCGTAGAAAACGAAAGGTCTGGGAAATGACAGACGGTGGCTAGACTGACGCTCGAAGCTCAACGGGGTCAGTATCAAAGCTCGGCTTGACCGCCTTGGAGCGTGGAGCAGACGAGGCGAACGACGCTCGAGCTTTGTTGCCAGCCGCTTTGGCCGCACGCATCTTGTTGACGAAGGAGGAGAAGTTGTCGGGGGCAGCCTTGCGCCAGAGGGCGAGGGGGACGGCGCGGAACTCGTCGCGTGCATTGAGCGCCGTTAAAATGTACTGCAAGCAAATCGGCACACCGTCAATTGGTTTGGGGTTCCTGTCTGAGCAGGAGGGTGGGGTTCCGAATCACAACAATCTTGATGGCGACGGGGTAGACGAGCGGGGTCATGATCTTGGGTTTGATAGAGACGATCGACGACAGCGGAAACTCGATGAGCGTCTGGACGCCAAAGGTGTTGGACTTGAAGTAGATCTTTCCCTTGGACATGAAGATCGACCATGGACTAGCACGTCCTTTGCGAGGGAGCAACAGTGGGCTGGAGAAGTGTTGGAGTTAGAGAAGGCGGGGTTGTTAGTAGCCTGCGAGCACGACGCTGCTCCTGATCTTTTGAAGACTCACTCTCGACGAGTTCCTCCGACCCGGCAGGTGAGAACGTCTCCCTCCAATCCTTCTCCGTCTCGGGGTCGGGCCTTCGAGTCGCTCTGAGCGGGTTGGTGGGGGTACAACGCGCTGGTGGGCTCGCGCTCAGGGCCGGTGGGTGGGTAGCCAAGGCGGCCTCGACGAGAGCGAGATCAATGTCGAACGAGGAGGCGGATATGGACATGCTGTATGAAGGTGTGCGTAGTAGTAGGAGGCTGTGGGCGGGGGTAAAGGAGGAGCGAGATCCCTGGCTGGCTGCGCGAGTTGAGTATTTAGATGAGACCTGATCCACTTGCCTCCCCCTCTTACTGTCGTTACTCCCACACCCTCACTCATCTACCTCCTCACAACGACACTCGTTCACAGACTTGGATGCTGCAAACAACCTTCCACGTGCCCGTTCTTGCGTACGATGTGTCGGAGTTTGTGCCCGGTAGTGCAAAAGGCAGGGATCCTCTGCACTCTATTCCTCCTTCCCCAACGCTCAAATCTAGATCGATGTCAGCCAGTGATCAGCATTGAGGTATATCAGGGTTTTCCAACGTATCAAGGGTGCATCGTCCAGACCCCCGTCGCCATCTCGGCCGCGCCGACTCTCCTCATCTATCGAACCGAACCGACCCTCCCCTCTCCTCCCTTCAACCCTACGCAAAGACAGCAAACGCGTCTTCAAATGTCGTTCTCATTGACGTTGAGGATGAGGGTTCCGAACGCTCGGACGTTGTTGACGAAGGCGGTTGCTTTCTGTGGCGACGCAAACGCAAACCGAAGACGGAGTCAGTCGGGCGACGCGAACAAGGAGCTCAAGGGACCATGCTCGAGAGAAGAACGTACGAGGGCTTCGTTGACCGAGTGCACGCCGGAGGAGACGTAGAAGTCGGCCGGTGAGACATGGTTGTACCGGTAGATCTGTCGGGAGAGGCGCCCTGCATCGAGAGAAAGCAGCTGATCAGCAAAGATATTCTAGATTATCGACCCAGCGTCTTCGAAAGGGCGCACATGTAAACTAAGTATCAAAAAAAAGGCAGAGGTCAGTAAGACTCCTTCTTTACAACCTGAACATCGCGAAACGAGTAAAGAAAAGCGTGAGGAGGGAGAGAGTGAGGGATGGACTCCGCCTCGAGCGCGACAACAGACAAATGAAGAAGAAAAAAAAAACATACTTTAGTATCCGTGTTACCGGTCATGATACTGGGAGCTGTGACGATCTCGTCGTATGAGAGGGCAGGAGGGGGAGCGGAAGGTGAGAGAAGGTGGCGAGATCGGACGAAGTCGTCGTCCAAAATCCTTGAACCGTACGTAGATTTGATGGAACCGGCGAGGACGTTCCAGGCCTTCGTATCGGGCGTGGTAGGCGTGATGGGCGCCGGCTCGAGCCTGGTAGAGGTCAGAGAGGGTCGACTTTAGGCCGGAGAGGCGCTCGGCGGAAGGATGAAAGTAGAGGACCGACCAGTTTCCAAAGGCTTCGTCAAGGACAATCTGACCGACACCAGGCGACGAAATTACATCCTCCCCGAATGCAGACAGCGTCAAGTTGAGCTCCTTGGCCTTCTCGGCGATAAACTTGATGGTTCGCTCCTTGAGCTCGGCGGTAGAGGAATCGACGTTGATGCGGGAGTTGACAACCGCCCATGCCTTCTCTGGCAAAGCATTCACCTTCACGCCTCCTCCGACGAGGTCGACTGCTTGGGACGTTCCAATCAGCGACTTGTACTCCTTCTTCTGCTGCAACCAGCCCTCGAGCTCGAGCAGCTTCTTGTCGCTTTTAAGCGACCCCTTGACGAGCGAGTCCATCTCTTTGGGGACGTCACCATAGGACGCCGCGCACACGAGGGTCGTATAGAATGGGTTGTTCCTCGTGAGGTAGGGAGAGTGAGGGTGCGACTCGAGGTGGGCGATGAGAAGCGACAGGAGTCCGATCGACGTGTGGTCAGGCGGAACAGACGAGTGGCCTCCCAAAGTGTTGACGGTGATTCGGACATCGGCGTACTGCAAGATTGAGAAGGGCGTCAGCCGCTGAAGACTTCCCTAGGTAATGATGATCTACTTACTCCCTTCTCGCCAGTTCCAAGAGCGGCAACCGTCGTTCCGAACATCTCTTGGTATCCTCCCTGGGTAGACAGGCGAAAGTCAGCTTCCGACGACAAAAACGCAGCAGGCCGAAGGGAAGACTCACTCCCTCGTCGAGGATGAGGGCAAACCCGTCGGTTCCGTACGTCTCCTCGAGATACTTGGCGAGGTGGGCAGCTCCCTCCGGCCCGGAAACCTCCTCGTCGAAGCCGAACGAGAGAACGGTCGTTCGCTTGGGCGTGAAGTCAGTTCCCAGGATGGACTCGACGGCCGACTGAGAGGGGAGGGGCCAACGACATGTCAGTCTCGAACTTTCTGGGTGCGCTCCTCGGCGAAGCGAACGAACCATGATGCCGACCAGGCCAGACTTGTCGTCCACAGATCCTCGACCCCAGATGTAGGTACCGTCGTCTGCAGTCCAGGTACGACGTCAGACAAGCACGAGCTGCTCGACAGGAGGACAGAACGACGTACAGTGACCGGAGAAGGGAGGGTGCTCCCAAGCGTCGTAGGTGGCCTTCTCGACGGGGACGACATCTGCAAAGAGAGAAAGTAGGGTTGGAGAGCGAACTTCAGCGCTGGCCTTGTGAAGTTCAACGTGAAGGCAGGAGCGCACCTTGATGGCCCATCAGGAGGAGAGGCTTCAACGATGGGTCCGATCCGGTCCACTCGAAGGCGAGACCCCATGAGTTGACCTTGGTGAGCTTGAGAGCCTTGTGCGTCTTGGGGAACGCCTTCTCGAGATAATCATGGAATGCTGCAAACTTGTTCCATCGGTCGTCCTCACCGACGTGAGGCATGCCATCGTAGGACTCGGTCTCGACCTGCCAGCGAGGAAAACGACAGAGCCGGGGCGTTAGCTGGGTGACATGCGAGAAGAGGGTCGAAGAAGCGTACCTGGACGGCACCGGAGAGCCAGTCGACAGCCTGAGCCTTAAACTCGGAAGACTCTGAGAGATGGAGGGGGGCAGGGGAAGGCATTCTTGTTAATCTCGAGCTCAAGCGGGTCTATCGAGCAGGCAGGACGTACTCCAGACAGCGTCGAGCTCGGCGTAGTGCTTGGTAGAAGGGGTGAGGACAGCAGGCTGGGGGCATGCGTCCTTGGCCGAGAAGCCAGCCGTGTCGACCTGACCGGCGAAGGGGTTGGGCAGGAGGGAGGAAGGTGCGACAGCGGACGAGAGCAGGTAGACGAACAGGCCGACGGAGGCCAGGTGGAGACCCTTGCTGACGATGTTGGACTTCGTCCGCTTGGCCTGGACGGGCGCGACGGGGAGGGGGAGCTGGCTGGCGTTGTGCTTTTCGTTCATGGTAGCGGTAAGGGGGTGAAAGGAAGGTAGGCGAGGGAGGGTCTTTTGGGCAGAACGGCCTTCTCCGATGGCCGGGAAGAGATGGAGACAAGCCCAAACACGACCGCGCGGGCGATATCGTCTCAATTGGCAAGCAGTCTCTGGTCTCTTGCTCTTTGCGAGGGGTCGAAATGGGTGACTCGTTTGTCAGAAGTGCTCATTTTACAACACGGCACGCCAGCGTCCAACTCGTCCAACCACCCCTCAACCGCCGCCGCCCGCTCAGAAGTCGGGTCCGAGGTCGAGGACCATCGTGCTCGTCACTTGGCCGAACCCGAACCGGTCGTTCTTCCAGACAGGCAGAGGGATGCCTCGGGCCGAGGAAGACTTGGAAGGGTCGAGGTTGGTGGGTTGACTCCTGCAAGATGGAGGAGGGAGGAAGTCAGAGCCAGCACAGGAGATAAACCAACGCGAAAGAACGAGACACGCACTGGAGCATCTGACTCGAGGTCGTTCCTTCCAACTTGGCCTTCTTGCGCTGACCGGCCGCAAGGTTCGCGCTCTCCTTCTTGGCCTGCTCCTGAGCCAGCCGCAGGACCTCCCTGTTCCTCTCCTTCATTTGCCACAACGCATCCCCTCCCGCGGCCGTCAGCAGTCCAGCCTTGGTGTCGCCCTCCATTCCTTTGGGGGTCGCCGTCCCGCTGGCCGGTCGGGACGACTCGACCTCCTCCTCGAGCGTGCGGATCTGCTCGGCGAGCATGTCGGCGACATCCCAGTCCTGCCGCTTGAGCGCCATGTTGTACTCTCCTCGTCGTCGGTTGAGCGCAATCTGCTGTTCCTGGAACCTCGACCGCGCGAGTCCGAGCGCGTTCTTTCGCGCGATGTTGGCGGAGATGTCGGCCTGAGAGACGCCACACGCGAGGCAAGAGGGTGTTAGTCAAATGACGCGCGCTAGTTGACGACCCAAAAGCGGAGGGCAGAAGGACTCACGTCGGTCATCTTGCGGTTCTTGATCTCTCGGTGCTTGTCCCGCCTGGCCTTGAGTTTCGACTTGCCAGGCATGATGATCGAATCCTTTGCATTCCGCTTGATCCACGAGACGAACTCGTCCTGTTCGCAAGGCAGAAAGAGGTCAGTCGGTCTTTTCTTCAACCTCTGACGCGCATGGTGTGTGGGATGGAGTTGCAAGCGAAGAACGCACTTGAGTTACGGCATCGTTGGAGATGATGTTCATCTGCTGAGTCTTCTCCGCCTTGCCGTGCTTGAGAGTCAACCGTCGGTTGTCCTGGACGCTCGACTGCGCCCTGTCTAGCGAGTAGACCTTGGCGTTGTCCACAACGGCTGTTACGACCCGGCGCGAGAGAGTTGTCAGCCGCAGGCAGAGGCCGGGCGGGCTGAGAGACCTGCGAAAGCACGTACCGACAATCTCGCAGAGCAGGTAGCCACCCTCCTTCTGGCCCGGTAGAGGAGGAGCCAAAACTCGGACGAAGCTCCCTGAGGACCGGTAAGGCAGTCAGCGCCATGTGCGCACTAAGAAAGGGCGGGAGGGAGGGTCAGACGTACCGTTGACATACTCCTCGAACGCCGGGTGACCCAACATATCAATCAACTGTCCTCTCCTCAACGTGCAGCTCTGGATGTCCACCAACGAAATCGCCTCTTTGTCCTCCTTCTCCCGCTCGGCGCGAAGCGAGGACGCCATCTCCTTGCGCTCGTGCTCTCCCTCGGACGACGATTCGGATTCGGACTCGCGACCAGGGGAGGCGGAACGCTTCTGTGAGAGCGAGTTGGTGGAAGAATCAGACATCTGGAGAAGGAAGGAGGAGAGGGGAGGACGGACCTTCTTGGTTGCGCGCTTCGACTTCTCTGACCGCTTCTTCGTCAACTCGTTCAGCTTCTTCTTTCGCTCACTCGTTGCTCCAGCAGCCGCAGATTTCTCTGAGGATAGCACAAGAGGGAGGGAGAGGTCTGAGGTCAGCCCACACTGTCGGAGGGGGCACCTCGGAGCCAGGATGTCGCTGCAGACGGGGCAAGGTGCAGAGAGAACGACGCACTCTTTGCAGCTCCCGACCCATCCTCTTCATCCTCCTTTCCCTGCTGCGTCTTGTGGAACGCAAAGAGAGTCGATCGCTCGGCCGCCTTGGCCTTCTCCTCCTGTCGAGCGGCGAGGACCTCTTCTCGCTCAAGCTCGGGCAGGGCAAAGATCCTGGAGGGAGGAGGGGATGCAGGTCGAGCCAGAAGAGCACGAGCAGCAAGGGCTATCAGCTCGCCTCTCGGTCAGACTGACAGCAGGAAATTCGGAAGACGTACTCCTCTCGGTCCTTCTCGTTCTTGTAGAGACCCTCTAGAGGGTAGGCGTTCTGGCCGGCAGAGCGAGACGAGGCGTGCTGAGCGATGCCATCGTCCTCCTCCTCGCTCTCAACTTCGGGCTCTCCTTCGTCCTCCGAGTCGGACGCTCTGCAAAGACCGAGCCACGCGGCGTGTCGTGATGTCAGTCGAGTGTTGCGATGTAACTAGAGCGAGAGGGCGGGCTGAAGCTGATGGCCCGCCTCGAGCTCAGTGGGCTGGTGGGGGACGTACGGCTTCCTCCTCTTGGACTGCTTCTTGTGCGAGCTTCCTTCCTCCTCCTGGTCGACGAGGGCGAGCAGCTCGTCATCGAGATCCTCGGACATGGTCTCTTGAGTGTTTTGGGTGTAAAAGTACGGGGCAAGGTGGGGAGACGGTTGAGCGGGAATGAGCGAAGGGCTCTGCTTCGCAACCGTCACTTTCCCAGACAACTCAATGATGGACGTAGACCCTCCTCAGACCCAGCCCGTAGCGGCTCAGTACGTCAGTGGATTCCTGCTCGTTCTCAGCTTCCTGCCTGTGTGCATGTGGCTAACTTTGTTGCGCTGCTTTCCAGACGGAGCATGTCAACCCGCAGGGTCGCAAGTAGTCCGTCCTTCGCTCCTCCCTCCCTTGTTTTACTGGACTCGTCCAAGCTGACACTCGGATGTTTTGCGTTGACTGGCAGCTGGTACGACACCGTCAACAAGACCTCGCACTGGGAGAAGCCTGCCGTGCTCCAGACGGCGTTTGAGCGCGCCATGGTCTCGACACCCTGGAAGGAGTACACGTCCAAAGGTCGACCGTACTGGGTCCACAAGGAGACCAAGCAGTCGGTCTGGGACCTGCCCGAGGAGCTTGTCCAGCTCAAGAAGGAGCACGGTCAGCCTGACGAGGAAGTCAAGCCGTTCTTCCCTCCTCTCGCTGCTCCCTCGCCTGTGATCCCAACCGGACTCAGAGCCTCCATGAGCCCCAGCAAGGCCTTCGCCCACTCTCCTCTGCCTGGAGGTGCACCCGCTACTCCTCTCGGACATCCCAACCCGGAGGCGCAGACTTCCACCAGCGGCCACGCACTCGCTCTCATCCCTCAGTCCATGATCGACTCTCTGCCCGCGATCCCAGTCGGATCGTCAACCCCTCACGACGTCCCCCCTCCTACTCAGGTCAACCACGCACCCCACTTCGACGCTCCGAGGGACAGGTTCGTCATTCCCGAAGGAGGCTGGAGGACGGTTGAGCAGGCTGAGGAGGCTTTTGAGTACCTCTTGCAGAAGGCTGGCGTGCAGGAGAGCTGGGCGTGGGACGTTGCGATGAGGGCCACCATCACCGATCCTCTGTACAAGAGTCTGCAGACTCTGGCCGAGAAGAAGGCCGTCTTCAACAAGGTCCGTCCCGCCCTTCTGTTACGTTCTCCACGAATGGCCGGCTGACGGCCTTATCTCCCTGGTGTGCAGTACATCGCCCACCTCACGGCCACCCACGCGCTCGAGCGCGACGCTCGCCTGAACCGCCTTCGACCCCAGTTCAAGCGCCTGCTGCAGGACCACCCCCAGATTCACACCTACTCGACCTTCAAGACGGCGGACGCCATGTTCCAGGGCAACTCGATCTGGGAGAGCGCAAAGGGCGAGGAGAGGACGCTGCTGTGGGAGGGGTTCCTGCGCGACCTCAAGGCCAAGGAGGAGGTTCGTCTTGCTTGCCTTATCTCTGTAACCTTTAAAGGTACGGAAGACTGACGTCCCTCCCTTGAACAGGCCGACGAAACCGCACTCCGAAAGCGAAATCTCGACGTCCTGTCCTCCATCTTCAACTCTGTCAGCCTCACGCCGCAGACTCGTTACCCTCAGTTCTTGTCCTCCCTGCACGCCCAACCGGCCTTCCAGAACGATCCTCTGCTCGCCCGGCTGGACTCAATTGAGATCGTCATTCTCTACGAGAGCCGGATGAAGATTGTCGAGCAAGCGTACGAGGAGCAGCGGGCCAAGGAGCGGCTCCAACAGCGACGGGCGGCCCGACATGCGAGGGAGGCGTTCAAGATGCTGCTCGAAACCCACCTCGACGCCGGCAGGATCACATGGCGATCAAAGTGGCAGGGCTGTCTGCCTTTGTGGAAGTCGGACGACATTTACCTCGCCCTCCTCGGAAAGTCCGGCTCGAGCCCGCTCGACCTCTTCCACGACCTCGTCGACGACCTGACGGGCGCGATTGAGGGCAAGGCCAAGTCGGTCGAGGGCCTGCTCGAGGAGGTTGGGTTTGCCGTCAAACTCGAGACGGAGAGGAGTCAGTTCGACGACGCGCTGGCGAGCATCAAGTTCCAGGGCAGCGAGACACACCAGAATGACCTCTGGGAGGTGGTACGTCCACTCGTTCCTCTTCGTCTCTTGCCGTCGTCGTGCTGAACCTGTCGCCTCGTTTGACTCTTGCCTCAGATGCACGGCCGACTGGTCGCTCGAGCGGCTGAGGAGGAGCGACGCCGCGAGAAGAAGAAGCGCTACGCGATCGAGGACTTCCGGTACGCCATGCGCAAGGTCGACCCTCCCCTGTCGCTGGAGGCTTCCTACGAAGAGGTGCGCCCTCCGTCTTCCCTCTGTTGTCAAGGCAATCTGGTTAACGATTCTGCTCGCGTTTCCGTCTTTGTCTGCCATCAGGTTGAGGAGCAGCTCAGAAAGATCAAGGAGTACTCGCTCGTCGAGGATCCCGAGGACCGCAAGGGCGCCTGGGAGAAGTTTGTTAAGCGACAGAAGGTGCGTTCATCCCTTCAACACTTCCGCTTTGACCTTTACCTAACGTTCATCGCCATCCCTTTCAGGAAAAGCTACGGGAGGAGGAGCGAGCGTCATCTTCCCGCGATCATGCCCGACACTCGTTGCACACCGACCGAGACCGAGAGTTCTCAGACGGTCGGGGTGGACTCCCTTACTCTGATCAACCAAACAAGTCGAGGAAGACGGACAAGGCGGACGAAACAGACATGAGGGAGAGCAGAATCAAGGAAGAGGGAGCCAAGCGAAGTGGAAGTGAGAGGGAGGACGACGACAGGGCGACCAAGCGGGCCAAGAAGGAGCAGGAGGATCTCGAAGAAGGTGAGATCTGAGGGAGGATTGAGGATTCACATGCTCTCTCTTGCGACTAGTTGCTGGGACACCTCAGCGAGTTCGCTTTCTCTTACGAGCGTCGGGCGTTCGCGACTGCACTGCTGAGCGGGTGTAACGTACATCTAGACAAATATAACCCGGCAGCTCTACACATCTCGTTTACAGTCTGCAGCTGAAGCACCTAAAGCAAGTAACGGAAGTGGGGGTTCTGGTTTTCTGCAAATGTACAAGTGGAGAGAAGCCGAATAATCAGTTCCGGACTAGGTGGCGAGCGAGCGAAGACAGAGAAACGTACCCGTCAAATCGTTCATGCCCTCCTCCTCCCCGTCCCTGGCGCCGAGCGTCTTGCCCTCGCCAGCGAGCTTCTTGTCCCGCCGTCGGTTCTCATTCCACATGTACGCGCCCAATGCGAGCCCGAAGAAGGTCTTGATCACGTAGCCCGACAGCATGGCCTTGATCGCCGTGTCGTAACGAGGTGCCTCAGCCTTGTTGAAGAACTGAGGTCCAGCGATGTTACTATTTTGAAGAGGAAGCGAAAGTCAATTAAAGGCGCTCGTTGGCGAAGAGGGAGGGAAAGGGACGAACCCAGCGCAGTAACCCAAGAACGACACCGAAGCAAGCACAGTCTTCTTGGTGTATCCTCCAACTGCGAGTGAGAGACGTAACTCGTCAGCAGGTGAGACTGCGGCGGGCGGTGAGGGAGGGGGAAGGGCGTACCGTTGGACGAGACCATGACAAGCATGAGCGAGAATCCGACCGACTGCGAGGGCGTAATCCAAAAGCAGACGAGTCGCTGCCACTTTTGCTCGGTCGGCAGGTAGCACATGCAGGCTGCAGCGATGAGGCATGCGAGGTTGCCGACCGTCATGACGATGACCCGCATGTTTTTGAAGCGCGAGCAGACCCAGCCGGCGACGAGCAGGGCAATGACTTGAATCACGTTTGGCGGGATGCCGAGCAGCGTAGTCTCGAGAGTTCCAAACTGTGTGACAATCAGAAGAATTGAAAATCAGTCAGAATTTGGTCACGGACGTAGGTAGGGCGAAATGCAAGGGAACGCTTTACTCACACCAAGGCCTTTGATGATGACAGTACTGAAGCTACTGATTAGACCATTTGGCAATTGGGCGCCGAAAGCCATGAAGAAGAGGCAGTAGGTCTGGAGGGACAGGGAGGGGATGTCGGTCAGCGCCGAACTACGCTCTACAGCAAGCAAAGAAAGGCTAAAACGCACCTTGGGATCCAGGGCAGCCTCCTGAAGATGTGCAAGCGAACAGATGAAAAGATGATGGAGAAGTAAAAAATGGAGAGGTGAAAAAGTGAAAGGTGAAAGAGGGGAGGGGAGAGAAAGGGGTCAGCGACGGGCCTTCCTCGCTCTAAATCGACAATATCATCTAACAAACCTTGACCTGGTAGAGCTGAAACTTCTTGTTCTTGATTCCGTTTTTGTTGGTGGCAACGCGCTGGACGGCGACGAGTCGCTCTCGAGGGGTGAAGTATCGGACGGTTGCGGGCGAGTCGGGCAGGTAGAAGAGGACAACGAACGACCAGAGGATCGTGACGGCGCCCTACAGAAAAAGATCAAGGGAAACATCAGCAAGATCGCTGCGCAGAAAGACTGGAGGATGGAGAGACTCACAAGAAGGAGGAAGATGTACTCCCAAGGCTGGAGGGCGCCGCCGAGCTGACCGAGCCCGTACGACAGGAGCGAACCAACGATACCGGCCCATCCTTGGAAACTGTACCAAAAGAGCTGTCGGAAAGGTGACTCGGCGTGGGTCCAGAAGGTACCCGTCAGGAGGACGAGTGTTGGGGTGAGGCCGGCCTCCAGCATTCCGAGGAACAGGCGGTTGACCATTCCTCCGGCAAAGTTGCGGCAAGCTGTAAGAAAGAGGGCAAGACTCCCTTCAGCCATGCGCTGAAGCGTCAGAGAGAGGCAACGAAGACGCACCAGCAGTAGACATGACGACGATTCCCCAGGTGAAGCTGTTGTAGGTCGATAAGTCAGCACGGTCCCATGCTCACTTGAAGAACGCGGCGACTCACATCCACCCGAACATGACCCGGTTGGCAGGGTACCGCTGCACGAGACGCAACGCAAACGGCTGGAAGACGAGATAGGTGTAGTAGAAGCAGGAGGCGAGCTGAGGGGAGCATGAGAGAGAGAGAGCGTCAGAACGAGAGCACATCGAAGAAACTCAGGGTTTGCGCGAACCTGGTTGAACTGGTTACCCTTCAGGTTCATTCCCTTCGAAAGTCCGAAGAGGTTTCCGTAGTTGAGAGCGCTACAAAGAAAGCCGATGACGAGTGAGCCAACAGGGATCTCGGGGAGGGAGGGGCAAGAACGCACGTCTTGTCGAGGTACTGCAGGCCATAAGTCTGCCATCAAACAAACCCGAAGTCAACGTCAGTTTGAGGAGCGAAGGAAAGCGCAAGAACGACGAATGGGACGAACGATGCAGAGGATGGGCATGAGGATCAAGTCGAGCTTCTTGAGAACTGCCTTTCGCTCGCCCTCGTCGGCCTCAAGCTCGCCCTGCTTGAGTCCTTCGTGGTAGAGACCCAAACCGACGGCATCTCCGTCGCTGACGATCGAAGGCTGTCGTTCGAGCGAGGCAGAGTCAGGCGTCGAGCGCTGGTGCTTTTCATGCAGGTCGAGGCCGGCTTGGGAGAACGAGCTCTGGGCGCCAGAGTTCTTAAGCGGGTCTTCGGCGTAGAGCGTTGACGATGTCGAGAGGGTGCCGGAGTTGGCGAGGTGGTCCCCAGAAGCGGCGGGTGCAGGCATGGCTGTGGACGATGTCGTCAAAAACAAGGCTGGTGAGGAAGGGGATGCGTGTGCGTTTGAGAGCGACAGTGCGACGAAAGAAAAATGAACATAAAGCAGCCCTCGAAGGGCAGTTCGTGCTGAAGAGATGACAGCATCTCGCAGAGGAAGACGTGATTCGGAAAGGATTGGGGCCTCCGTGCGATAAAAGTTATCAGCGAGGCGCTTAGTACGTGGCTTGTTGGTTGTGTGGCGGAGGGCCGGCGCGCAGCGACGAGCGAGTGGGTCGGAGAGATGAGGTGGACGAGGAGAAGTAAAGAACGCGTGTCAGTTGAGTGTGCAAAACTTGACGTGCAAAGGGCAGGGAATACGGCAGTGAGGCCAGCTGAAGACCAGAGGAAGATGGGCGAAGGGAAGAGGCCTGGCCACGACCCCCCTCTCAAACCTCCTTCCCGCTAGACCCCCTTCAAGCCCAGGCAGGACCATGCTGATCGCCCACGACAACGTCAGTAGGTAGTCGGCCAGCCCTATAGGATTCTCCTCCCGTGACCGCCTCGAGGCCGCTTGAGAGGTGGGCGAAAGGATGGCGGAGGTCGGGAGGGAGGGCGGAGGGTGGAGCTGGTCGTCGGGAGGGCCTTGCCGAGACGGGGTTGGGTCAACGCCGCAGGGGTCAGGACCAGGGACTCCTTGAGTGTCAGCGTGAGTAGGTGCGTTCATCTCTCTCTGTCCTGCTGCTGGGGGAGCTGACCCGCTCGTCCGTCTTCTGCATGTCCCTCTCTTCGACGAGCTGCGCGACGGAGATTTCAAACCAGGACAAACTCGCCGCCTCCACATCAAGACGACCATCGCATAAGACCGTCTCCGCCATGTCGCCTTAAGTTCGTGCTCGACCCAGCCCAGCAACCCTTCAGGTCTTCTTCTCCGAATGACAGCGCCTCTCCTCCTCCACCCACCATCCATTCCAGATCATCATCCGCCATGTCCACCGCTACCGAGACCCAGACCGCGTCGTCGTCCACCCAGCCCACCCTGATCCTCCGCGCCGACCAGGGGGAGCAGCAGCAGGAGCCCGCACCCCGACGAGGCGCCGCCTTCCTTCCTACCCTCACTCCTCCGACCAACATTCTTCCTCCTCTCACCGAGTTCGATCACGTCGACCCTGGACACCGCGCTCTCGCGTCGGCCAACCCTCGAGCCATTTTCGAGGCGCCCGGAGTCTCTTTCCAGAACACTACGCCGACTTTCGGACGTGTCTACGATGGCATCGACCTCGCCTCGCTCGACAGCACCGGCCGAGACCAGATCGCTCTCGAGGTCGCTCGACGAGGAGTCGTCGCTTTCAGGAACCAGAGGTTCGCCGAGCAGGGACCCGATTGGTACAAGCAATGGGGTTCGGTGAGTCTTTCTCATTGCTCGCTTCCATCTCTCTGTTGCTGACCTTCCGCTCACTTTGCAGCACTTCGGCCGACTTCACGTCCACCCCACGTCGCTTCACCCCGAGGGACACCCTGAGATCCATCTCGTCTATCGGTACGTTCTCCTCCTTCCCCTTCTCTCTACAGACTCCCCACAGTGCTGACAAACGACAACTCTGATCTACAGGGAGGGAACGTCGAGCTTCAACTACGAGGACGCCGAGCGCATCAACACCCTCTCGTGGCACTCTGACGTCTCGTACGAGATCCAGCCTCCCGGCGTCACCTCTCTCTTCCTGATTGAGTTCCCCGAGTCGGGCGGCGACACGCTGTACGCCGATATGAGGGAGGCCTACAACCGCCTGTCGAAGCCGATGCAGGAGTTTGTCGAGGGCCTCTCGGCCGTCCACTCAGGCGTCGCCCAGGCCAACTTCTCGAGAGCCGGAAACCGTGGAGGGATCGTTAGGCGAGAGCCAGGTGCGTGCCTTTCCTCCTTCCACCTCTGCGACGGCCGTCTGATTGATCATTTCCCCCCTCTTGCGTTGCAGTCGAGAACATCCACCCCTTAGTTCGCCGACACCCCGTCACGGGCGAAAAGTCGCTCTACCTCAACGAGCAATTCACCACCAAGATCGTCGGTGTCCGAAAGGAGGAGTCTGACGCGATGTGAGTTGCCCTCTCCCGGCATCCCGAAGACCAGCATTGACAGTGTCTCTCCCTTCTCGCTTGCAGTCTCAAGCTTCTCAACGACCATGTTGCTCGAGGAGCCGACTTTCACGCTCGTCTCAAGTGAGTATTCGCAAACCCAGACTGTCCTGTACTGTCCTTACGCTCGTACTGATCACAGTTTTCTTCCTCTCAATCTCAGGTGGGAAGACGACATGGTCATCCTCTGGGAGAACAGGGTCTGCAACCACACCGCGCTCGTCGACTTCAAGGAGTCTGGCGCAACGCGGTTCGGATGCCGGGTCACTCCTCAGGCCGACCGACCTCAGGCCGCTCGACCGACCGTGGCCTAGATTTACACGTTCTCCTTTTTTGACTACTGTATTACCTAGTTGTAGCCTCCTTTTTTTCCTTCTCAGGCTACCGGTTTCTCTTGATGACTTTCTTTCCTTGGTGACGTCCGAACATGAGTCGTCGTTGCGTCCAACTCCGACTTTCGTTCGACAGCCCTTCTCCTCGACCAACCGACCTCGATCGACCAGCCATGACTCCATCCAGCAGCAGTACACACTCTCCCTCCGTCTTTGGCCGCACTTACACTCTCGAGGAGGGCGGGTTCGAAAACCTCGGGCGGCCGTCGACCTCACACCGGCCGGCCAGCTCAGCCTCGACCTCGACGACGTCTGCCACTTCTGGACGAGGTGTATGCCGACGCGACGCGGGAGGGCACATTTGCCGGCTCGGTTGCGCTTGCGACGGAACCTTGATGACAGAAGGGCCTATTTTACGAACTCTTGATCATCGGTTGACGTTTCGGTTCTGAAGTTGTGGGAGTGGCCAAGTTCTCCAGCAGTCGGACTTGTACGAGCATGACGTTTTTCGACTTCGGCTCGCAGGGCAGAACAGCCCACGCTCAAGATCTCGCTTCTTCTCTCACCCTCATCCCCTCCTCTCCTGCTTATATCCTTCAGACAGCATGTCCTCGTCCGACTCCTCCTCCGACAATGAGCTCGCATCACCCGTCGTCGTTGCTGAGCCCGCATCGGCCAACAGCTCCCTCGCCCCGCCAGCCGGCCACGAGCTCAAGCCCACCAACACGTCCTCCACAATGAACTCGATCAATTCGACTCGGGAGCTCAAGCCCAAGCGGGAGAAGGACTGGAGGGAGACGTTTTCGCCTGCCGAGTCTGAGGAGCTGATCGAGAGTGAGTTCCTTGAGCAACGAGACGCGTCTTCGAGGAGCTCCCGGGCTGACGATCCCACCATCCCTCCCCTCCCTTCCAGCCCACGGGTGCGCCCTCGCAAAGGACGTACTCGTCCACGGTCGAATCTTCGTCTCCAAGGAGAAGATCTACTTCAAGTCCAACATCCTAGGCTTCAAGACGCTCGTCGACTTTCCTCTGTCGTCGGTCGTCTCCATCGAGCCCAAGATGACCGCGCTCGTCATCCCCAATGCCATCGAGATTGTCGTCCAGAGCGGAGAGACGGTGAGTTCGACTGTCGAGTCCGACCATCATCCCGTGCAGAAGAGAGATCAGGGTTGACTGACGCTGCGTGAGACTGCTTGGACGCCAAGTACTTGTTCACGACTCTCAACGCGCGTGACGAGTTCCTCGACATCCTCCTCGCCCTCTGGCGCATGGCCTCCCCCGACAACTTCTCTTCCTTCATCGCCAAGAAGGACGCTGGCGAAGTAGCCGACTACCGAGCTCGAGCGTCGTCCGTCTCGTCCGCCCCGCATGCCGATGCGGTCAAGACGTACCACGTAGAGACGACATCCTCCGCTGGCGAGCACGTCGAGTACGAATCGACCCAGCAGGTCAAGGACACCCCGGCTGGCACAAAGACGGCCGTTTCGGCAAAGATTGAGACCAAGGGACACCCGGAGACGCAGGCTGAGGGAGTGGAGGACTTTGAGGAAGTCTGCATGGACATCACGTTCCCGTGCGAGCCCAAGAAGATCTTTGATCTCTGGTACCGAGACGAGTCGTTTGTCGACGATCTTTGGAACAAGCTCGAGTTTACGGGTAAGTTTTCACATCTATTCGCTCTCTTTGTGCACCACCGACTGAATGGCCTCATTGCCGTCGTTTCCGCAGAGATCGACTGCTCCCCCCTTTCGGAGGGCCAGAAGACGCGCGAATACTCGTACATCAAGCCCCTCAAGGGATCGTTCGGTCCGAGCTCGACCAAGTGCGTCTTTCACGACGAGATTACCAACGAGGATCCGGACAAGTTCTACGCCATTCTCACCGTCACGCAGACTCCGAACGTACCGAGCGGCAAGACGTGAGTCTTCCCTGCCTCTCTTCTGGAGATGACGCTGATGATCCCTCTCGACGCTTTCAACCTTTTTTGGTGCGTTAGGTTCAAGTGCAAGTCGATGACGACCTTCACCTGGGCGGGCGAAAACCGAGGCTGTCGCGTTCGGGCCACATCCGAGGTCGAGTTCTCTGGTCGCAGCATGATCAAGGGCGTCATCAACAAGTCCTCCATCGCCGGTCAGAAGGAGTACAACGAGGCCCTCGAGAACGAGACGAGGGAGTATCTCAAGACGCACAAGGAGATGCTGCTCGAGGGAGTGGACGACTCGGCCCCTGTCAAGCCTCCCAAGCCCAAGGAGACCGGCAAGGTGTCGATGTCTTCCAAGTCGGGCAGCAAGGAGTCGGAGTCGCTGCTCGACACGTTCCTCGACGACCCCATCAAGCTCATCCTTGTCTCGGTCATCCTTGTCCTCCTCCTCTCCAACACATACCTCTTCTTCACGCGAAGCTCCAACAAGTCGATCTCGAGGCGCGAATTCCGGGGAGCCAAGCACGAGGTTAAGGGCGCGATGGAGCGGCTCGACAGGATGGAGCGCGAGTGGGAGGGCGTGAGGAGGCACTTTAGCTCGGAGGACGCTGTCGCGCCTGTCGTCGTCCGCGACACCGCTCCCGTCGTCCAAGATCGACGCATTTAGGGGACAAGATTCGCCTCTTCCCTTTCTCCCAACGACTCTGCTCTTCTTCTCATCTCACGCACACACTGTATCGACTATCTTGGAACTGCACCCATCTACACTTAAATGAAATGCACGATCTCATACAACTGCGCTCCACTCAATCGAAACTGCAAGCGCCAAACCCGCTCCAAAACCCTCCCCCTATCTTGCCTACAAGCACTCCCACCTCTGCTCACCCAGGGCGATCAGCCGATCAAACAGCTCGTCCCGGCGCATGATGCCCCCGAAGCTGTATGCAACTTCCTCGCCCTCGGCTGACCCTTCGAGGCCGGACGTCGTGGCGGGCGATGAGCGGCAGACTTTGATCTCAAGTCCGGCACCTGTGAGATGAAGCGCAAAGTCTGCGTCAGTCGTTTACAATCTCGAAAGCGAGGAAGGACGATGGATTAGGAGATGGGCAAAAAGAGGACTCGCCTCCAACACCCTGGAACCCAGCAACGGCGACATTGACCAGCATGCGCCCTTGCCATCCTCCGAGCCCATTCTTACGCAGGGCTGTGATCTCGTCGACCTTGATCTCAGCCCTGACGCGCTTCCGGCGCACCTTCTTGTCGGGCAACCCGCCGGTGGGGCTTTCGGCGTCGTCCTCGACCGAAGCAGGGACGTCCTCGAGCGTGCTGAAGGTGATACGGGCGGGCGTTCGGGTGAAGTTGTTGAAGGGGTGGATGAGAATGTGTCCTGGTCGACCAGCATGGTACACGAAGTAGGCTGATCCACCGACCAAGCCACTCCAATAAAGTCAGTCTCGGCGTAGACGTAGAGCCGAGCAGAGAGGAGATGGGCAGACGCACACGAAGGACCTCCTTCCTGCTCGTCCTTCGCCGGAATGAACCCCAGCAGCGTCTTAGCAGCCCGGGACGGCAGGACGGGGACGTTCATCCTCGACAAGGTCGACGTGACGGCCGAGTTCCAGTCGACCTTCTTGTGGCCGCCCAGGATCGCGGCGCTCTGCAAGGTCGGGTAAAGAAAAGAAGCTATCGTCTCATCAGCTTTCTGGGGGGACGGAGCGCAAGAGAAGAGAGCGAGAACGCACCTCCTCCGTAAAAGCAGCCGCACTCTTGACAGCGCCGGCCAACTTGAAGCCAAATCCAGTCCTCGCCTTTGCCTTGACCTTCTTACCATCCTCGCTAACTAGGACGCTCTGGCCGTCCGAGAGGACCGAATCGGCCAGACTATCGGCGTCGGATTCGTCCACAATGGACGACGGCGGTGGAGGAGGCGGCGCGAGCGGTTTCGAGGCTGCTTCTGCGTCCCTTAGGAGACGCAAGGTGAGTTGAGCGTCGGTTGGACAGCCGGCGAGGATTCCACTGGCAGAGCAAGGGATCGCAAAAAGGTCAGGATGATCGCTTTGAGAAAACGGAGAGAAAGCAAACGAGAGCCAACGCACTTTCGAAGCTCAATCTTTTCCTGCCAGCCAGGAACGTTCTTGTCGAGCATCCGGACCATACGCTTGATGACTGGTCCACCAAAGAAGACGAACCCGACCATGAAGGACATCGCGCTGGAGAAGATATAGTCGGACACGAACGTAGTCGAGACTATTCCGGACAGAGAAAGTAATTATCCTTCAAGGGTCAGAGTTATGACCTAACGGGACGGAAGCGGGGGTATAGCGGGAAACGTACCGATGATGGGCAGCAAGAGCTTAAGAAAGATGGAGATCTGTCCTGCTCGAGCAGGAAACGGCGGATTGGGCGACAAGGCACTGAAGGCAGCGCAAGAAGTGATCAAAACCAGAGAGAACGATGGACAACACCTTCTGATCAAGAAAGAGAGAAACGCACTTTGCCCATCGCTCCCAGCCGTCGACTAGGTCGCCCGTCAATTGCATGACAGGTCCTCCGATCGTCTCCATCTTCTTCGCCTTCCTCTCCTTCTCCTTCCTGCCCTTTCTGGCCTTCGAATCCTCCTTCACGCCAACTTCGAGCTCGTACCCCTCCAGGTCGAGGTTGTCGTGCTGCAGACCTGCATGGGCGAGCGCTTCGAGTCCGTCCGCGAAGGCAGTTGCGTCCCTCTCAACCTCCTCCTCTTCGGTTGGAGACTTCCCTCCGTTGGCGCCGAGAGGGATGGTGGAGGGGCGGGGGAAGATGAGCTGGCGGGAGGAAGGGAAGAGGACGAGGACCGAAATTAACATGAGGAAGGTGGCCCAGACAAGATGGGCGCTCCAAGCTCCCACGTACACCTGCTCTCGAAGAAAAACCGCAGACATCACAGAGAGAACGGAGTCTGTGTCAGCCTTGCAGAGGAACGAACAAAGTCGGGCGAAGACGACAGGAAGCCAGGGACTCAACGTACCGCCAGAAAGCAACCCGTCCGAGTGCCATTCTCCCAGCTCCTCAAGCTCTTCACCTCCCCAGCACACCTCATCAACCCTACAACAACGCTCGCGTAAAGCCTCTCGAAATTGGCGCGCAGCTTCTCGGGCGCGAAGGACGCATGCGGGGCGGGCTGAAGGTCCAGGAGCGGCGGGATGGAGGAGATGCGGGTGTCGGAGGAGTAGAGGGACTGGACGTGCAGGATCTCCTACCCAACCCACCCATTTACAAACGGATACCGAGCGTCAGCACCCAGGTCCACAGGAGAAAAAGGGGAAGGATCGCTGGTCCTACTTTGTCGAACCGTCTGAGCAGGACGTGCAGCTGCTCCTCCGTCAATCCGTCGGCCGCCCTGTCGACCGCCGCTCGTGCGACGCGCGGGGGTAGAGCCGGCGGCGGGAGTGTCCGTGCTGGCAAGGCTGGAGGTGCTGCCACAGGGACCGAGGTCGTTGATCTCCTGGCTGGTAGGGCAGGCGGCGTAGGAGGATCGGCTGCCATCGTGGGGGGTGGGGGTGCATGCGCATTCAAGCCCTCCCTCCGAGGACGGGCCTGACCAGGAGACGATGCGCAGCAACTCCAAAGAGATGACGAACCCGCACTCGAGACCCGAGCCACTCGCCAGAAAGCATCTTCAAGAGGTCTGCTGGAGAAGCATTGAAGATGGAAGATGATTGCGTGGGCGTCGTGGGAGGGGGCAAGGTGCAAAAAGCAAAGCATGAGAGGGGGAGAAGCGGGGACCAAGAACGCATCGCAAGAAGCGGCACGAGAAGCTAGGCAGGCAAGAAGAAATGGAAAGAGACGAAGCAGAATGGATCTTCAGAGGGTTTCGGTCGCTTTCAACGTGTCTCCCTCCTGCACTCGTTTAACCTCTTCTGGTGCCTCTCCAGCCCCTTCCTCCGCCCGAGGTTGTTCGCCCTCCTCGTCCGAATTTTCGTACACGTACCCTTCCTCCTCGGTCAGATCGTCGTCCGTGTAGTCCTCCGAGGGAGGCTGGGTGACCTCGTGGTCCCTGAAGTAACCATAACGAAAGACAAGAAACGAATTGAGCACCGTCAGCAAACGAGCGCGCACGCGTTCAAAGGGAAGCCGAAGCAAGAAAGCCCAAGGAAGTTCAAACGGACAGTTGCTCGTACACGACCCGATGGACGGCGACGAGTCCAGCGACGACGGCGGTCGGGCCGATGATGTGTTCGAGGATCTTGCGCGCGAGCGACAGTCGGCCGTGGTCGGCGTCCACGGCTGGGAGGGAGGCAATAATCCATCCAAGAGAGAGGGAGAGAGAGGCAGTTCTTAACCCCCTCGGTACATGACCAGACGAAGAGGCAAAGGGTGGATGAGAACGTACGGATGGACGTGAGGACCGGTGCTAGCACGAGCAGGATCAGCAAGAGCAGCAGCACGAGCGTGTGGTTGATCAACGCCGGCACCTGCTCCGAAGGGGTTGCAAACATCTGCGCAAACAGGATGATCTGTTTCGATGCGAAAACAACGCTCAGCCTGTACGTCAGCTTGCGATGCAGCGTAGATGGAGGGATGGGGGGACGAACCGTGACGAGAGGGATCGCTTGGACTTTCAAGAGCCAGAATTTTGGTTCTCTGAGAGGTTCCGACACGACCGAGGCGACGATACCTGAGGAGAGGAAAAGCGAGCGAGGAAAGGGTCAGTCGCTGAAGGTTGACGCGTAAGTGGATGAGGAGAGCAGGACGGACTGAAGATGTTGATGGCAAAGACCAAGATGGCGACCCCTACCAAGCGTAAGAACCTCCCTCGTCAGCTACACCAAGAGAACTCTGACTAGGAGAGACAGACCTCCGATGAACCACCTCGCGCCCTGATGCCAGCAGAACTGGGACTCATGGTACTCGATGCCGTCGCACTCGTGCCTGACCTCCTCGCCGTCCTCCCCGTCGCCTTCGAGCTGGAGCTTTCGAAAGCCCTTCCTGGAGACCTGCTGGGCGTAGGCGTAGAGGCCGAACAGGAGAACGAGGATGAGGGCGAGCGTGAGGGAGGACGACAGGAAGCCAGACTGGGATGGGCGGGCGGAGGGCAGGTGCTTGAGCGGGTTGCCCGCTGCGGAGAAGGGCGACATCGCTTCCTCGAATCCGGACCTTGGGACTAGTGGAAGAGCGTGCAGCTTCAGAGTAGGGCGCGACGGGCGGTAGCTGAGGACTGTCGAAGAAGAGATATTCAGGCCAGGAAGGAAAGGGAAGGGTCAACGTTGAGGGGTGTCGGTTCTGCTCCTCCCGACCCCAACCTCGATCCTCTACAAGCAGCCCCAGCCATGCGTTCCTCAGCCTTTGCCCTCCTCCGCCAGCCCCTCCGTCGTCCATCGTCCCTCCCTCTCTCCGCCAGCCGGTCCTTCTCGCTCTCACGCCCGTCGCTCGTCCAGCCGCCCGCGAGGGAGCACTCGCCGACCGAGGACGACATCCGCGCAAAGCTCGTCGACCGGCTCGAGGCGGACGAGTGCGACGTCGAGGACACGTCTGGTGCGTTTTCCTCTCTTCCTTCTTTCTCTACCTCTGCCTGTGGCGTGTCTGGCTGGAACAGGAGTAGGACGAGCCTGAAAGAAGGAAAGCGGCTGACCAATGGCGACCTACCCGATGGTCGCAGGAGGGTGCGGGACGTTCTACGCCATCCGGATCTCGTCGCCGGCGTTCATAGGTCTGGCACGGGTCAAGCAGCACCGGCTCGTGAACGACGTGCTGAAGGAGGAGATCAAGGGCATCCATGGGTTGACGGTACGTCTCGTCTCTCTCTCCCTCCCGCTCCTCCTCACTCCGTCTTACGAGTGGGTTCTGACCCATGCTTTCTTTTGCTCACTCAAAACAGCTGTCGACAAGTGCGCCCGCCTCTAAATGAACGCAGTACCAATAACATTTCTCGAACCGAAAACGAAGGTGGCGAGAGCGAGCGCAGGTCCTACGCGAAAGGGCGGACTTTGAGCACTCCTACCCCTATCCCCTCCCGCTGACCACTCCCTGACCTGCGCGCAACTATGTTGACCTCCGCTTGACGGACGGAAACGGAGAGAGAGTTCGCGCTTAGAAGGCAAGAGACGGGTCTGGGCTCGCAGGGGACGAAATCTCGGAAAACACGACACTCGTCAATAAATGGCCGTCAAGCATACACACATCCCCTCCTCATTCCACACGCGTCCTCTCAACTCAACCCATCCGCTCGTCCCACTTTAGGCTGGAAGTCCGCCCTCGGGCAGGGCAGCCAGGAGACTCTGCAGCTTACGGAGCGACACCACGAGCGAATCCACCTTCTCCGGCAGCGGGTCGACTGTCGATCGTTCCCAACCGGAAGGCAACGTCCACGAGCAAGAGACGATGCAAAGGGAGACAAAAAGAAGGGGAAAGGAAGGATGGGCCAGAATGGTATCGTCAGTGGCAGTCCGCCGCAGGGAGAAGGGTATGTACGCACGAGTACGGGACGAGATGTCCGTCTCCAAGAATGACAGCTCGGACGACAGTCGCTGTACTTGACTGAGGCGGGTCGTCGACAGCCGCTGGGCGTGCACCAACTTTGCCTTGAGGAAGCGTTTCTACTCCCCCCACATCACCCAAGGCACGTCCCAAAGTCAGTCTCTACCGAGAAGATAAGAGGGAGAGAGCAGTAGAACGCACCTGCTCTACTTGGTCGCGGAGGGACTCGATCGAGCTGTCCAGCGAGCGTTCGCCCCCAGGGAGATCAGCGACGAACTGCCCTCGCAGGAAATCCAGCCCTTCGTGGTCCGGCTGCCCATAATCCCCGAAATAAATAACACGCTCGAACCCGTCAGCGACCCACACAAGGACTGCTTTCTATCGCAGACAGGGATGAGGACGGCGGTTGAAGTGAGGGAGGGGTAAGGGGGAGGACGCACCAAGACGATCGAACTGCCCGCCTCGCCAACGGTGAATGCGTTCCTGAACGTCCAACTCGTGAGCAGGTCCATGGCCGAGTCCATTTGATTCGTCAACAACGTCTCGGCCGCGTGCAGACCGGTGTGCATCTCGTCCTCGAGCTGAACTTCTGATGGGCCGTTGCGTGTTGACGCGGGAGGAGTGAGGCGCGCGGACAGGTAGCGTTCGAGAGCATCGAGCGAGGTGAAGATCTCTGCGTTGGCGGCTTCGTGCTGTTTGTTACACCGTAGCATAAAGCATAAAGCAGAGGAAGAATGCGTCAGGAAGAAACCGCAAGAGTAAGGATGAGAAGGAGAGGGGGAACGGACGATGTCAAAGAGCAGCTTCCTTGGGGGATGCCTCATCAGCTGCGTGACGACCGACAGCTGCTGCTCCTGCGTCAACGGAGGGAGCGGTGCGAGGTCCGGCTTGACGTAGGACGGTGTGCATGTCGATGACGAGGCGACGGCGTTGGTGGATGCCATCTTTGTTTGTAACTGATGCGAAGAGGGAGGAGGAAGGGAGGCGAGGGCGGGTGAGAGCGAAGAAGATCGAGTCCCTGGCACGACAAAAGCAACGGAGATGCGTCAGGCCCAGAGCAGCAAGCCAAGAAATGGCACAGCTGAGCTACCGACGAGTGACTGAGAGTGGGACTGATGTTGGATGGGAGTTTGTAGAGGAAGCTGGTGGGCGTTTGGAGGTTGAGTTCATCAGCCAACACGCAACGCGCCCGTTTCGACGCGTTTAAACTACGGCTTGACCATACTTCGACGGCCGGCATTGATCTCCTCTTCTTTTTACGCGTACTAACTTGGTCCTGAAGTTCTGCGAGAGTGGTCGACATGCCGCTTGGGCTTCGTTTGGGCGCGTCGGAGGGGGTCAACAGGGCTCGGGAGGGGGTGTGGGGTGGGGGAGCCGACGGTCACTCCGCTCTGAGAGGTGATACAGCTGGCCTTGCCCCCTTTACTGACTTGTCGAGGAAGTGAAGACTGACCTTCGGGCTTGCTTCTCTGGGTCGAGCAGGCAGTCCTCACCATCGTCCTGTCCGTCTTCGTCTCATCGGAAGGGCAACCGTCGGACGACCAGACTCTCTCGCTCCAACTTCCCCCCCCCCCACTCGCTCTCGCATCGTTCACCAACCATGGTCGACGTGATTCGCAGACCCACTTTAACACGAGCCCGACTTTTTGTTCGTGTCCTCTCGCTTCCGAGGTTCGCGTGGGTCGACATGTCCCGACGATGGGTCCAACGCTCGGACTTCCTCCTCAAACTCGCACTCAAACATCCTCGGCCACCAACACATCCTCCACTTGACGTATAGCGACAAGCTTTCGGGCCTCAATATCAAGCCATTGCCCACACCGCACCTTCTCATCGCAACCTCTCGTCGGTACACCCGACCAAGGAGCGGAGGTCTAGAGCAGCCTCCCGACCGACCAAGCTCTTTGCTGGCTTGCCTCTCTATTGCGAGATCGCGATAACTCTTCGGCCTCGGAGGCGGGTGAGAAGGGGCGGATAATCAAACAGGGAGTTCGGTGGCCGCTGTTCGCTTGCTTGCCACTTGCAACGGGAGTGGGTGCACAAGCAACTCTCACAGGGCGAAGCCTGTCGAGAAAGATGGTCACTTCTCCCTTCCGCTTTCCTTAACCCTCTTCCCTCTCGCGCGAGGGCTTGTGCAGGCCGGCAAGCAAGCAGTTGAGGGTGTGTCTTTCAAGTAAAATGCCTGATTGGGTTGCAGGCACCCTCGAAACGGGGCGCATCCGGGGGTGCACGCTCGAGGTCGCTCGATCGCTTTCTTGCCCTTCCCGCGCCCGGCCGGACGGGCTGAGTCTTGACAGGCAAGCCAGAACAATCCTGCCAGCCAACCACGATACCACATACCATGGCAAGCCAACACAGGACCTGGTACGCAGTCAGGGACGTCGGCATCTACGACGATTGGGCAGACGTAGAGGCCACGCTCGCAGTCAGTCCTTCCTTCCTCCTCTTGCAGCTCCGCCTTGTCGCTTCTTTCTCCCTCCGACGGGGTGACATCCACGAGCGACGACGACGCCCGAACGCATCACTCCCCCTGGATCACCCTTGCGTGTAGAGCAGACAGGATAGATGGATGAGAGATGCTGACTTCGCTGTACATGACCCGCCTCTGCAGAGTCTCCATGAACCCGTCTTCAAGGCCTTCCGTGCGTCTCAGCTACCCAGACTTGAGACTTGCTCCCGTCTACTCTTACCCTGCACCACACGCTGACTGTCCACTCTACTTCTCTCACCTCCAGGATCACTGTCGGCCGCTGAGGCGTTCATGGCTGGATGGGACGATAACACGACCTCATCTCCGTTCGGGTACGCCGGACCAACGACGCTCGCCCCAACTCCGGTCCACAAGCTCGGACGGGCAGGATCGGGCGGAGAGAGGGAGGAGAGCAGAGAGGAGCGCAAGAGGAAGAAGAAGAACTACGTCCCTCCCTCTCAGCAGTCTCCGAGGGTCGACCTGTCGCCGGTTCCGTTTGGACCTTCGCCGTTTGCATCCACGAGCGGGTCGTCGTCTTCTTCGGGCCTTTCGTCAGCGCCAGGCGGACGACCTCCCCTTCGCAACACCCAGTCGATGCCGACGCTCATAGAACCATCGCCCTTGCCTATGCTGTCTCCTCCCATCGCCAGCGCCTCCCGTCGGAGGTCGCCGCTCATCCAATCCGTCGTCGAGGAGGAAGAGGACGAGGATATGCTCAGCCCTCCCCCTTCGTCAGAGTCGGAGAGCAACTCGTTTGAGGCTAGTCGCAGTCGAGCGAGCTCGGTCAGCGCTGCCGAAAGCGTAGGCAAGCGTAGGCGGAGTGCGTTCGGTCTCGGTCTGGGTGGCGTCTTCTCGAGCGTCAACCCCGTCAAAGCACCACTCAGTCCGCCTGCGAGCCCCGACCGCAAGGGCAGCTTTTCGTCGGTTGCTACCGAGGGATCGAACGGTGATCCGGAGCAGACGCCCAAGGGCCGACAGTTCTCGTTTCGTCGGGCGAGCGCGCCGGCAGACGACTCGTCGTCCGTCCGATCTTCGGCCCTCTCGCTCAAGTCCATGACGGACTCGACGGCTGCGACTCGACGCAGGTCTATGTGGGACGAGCCTGGTCTTCTGGATTCAGCAACACCGAAGAAACCGAGCGTGTCACCTCCAACCCCGACGGTCCCGCTAAAAGGGACGATGCGCCAGCCGTCCTTCTCCTCTCGCCCTCTCGAACGCCCTTCGCTCGCCGCACGTTCGCACTCCCACTCGAACTCGGTCGATTCGCTCAACTCAAACAGTAACGGCAACACTCCAGTCGACTCTAGCAGTCCCTTTGCCAGTCAGGCGCCCGTCTTCTCGCGACACGACTCGGGCGGTTCAAACATTGTCCTTCCTCACCGCTCGACGCCTTCTGGATCTCCCGCCGTCTCCCTCCGTCGCAAGTCGTCCGCCAGCTCGCTCAAGGCGCACGAAAGCTCTCGCCGGTTCTCATTCGGATCGGCCACGTCGCTCACCTCGCTCGCAATCCTCGAGCCGCCGCCAAAGGTTCTGTCATCCAGGTTCTCGTACTCCTCCTCGAGATCGGGCTCGCCCTTGGCCTCCCCGCTGATCTCGCCTAACCAGTCGGTCGACTCGTTCTCGGACGCGTTGACCCATCTGTCCGTTTCGACCCCTCGGACGAGTCCCGAAGCGCGGGACGAAGGTCGGCGGGAGAGCATGTTTGAGGAGGTTGACCTTCCCAAGTCGGCCCCGGTCGACAGTGTGCGGAACGGCAAGCGCGAGCTGCCCGAGCAGGGAGAGGGAGGGTGGAAGAAGGCCATCCGGAAGATGAAGAGCGTCTTGGGAGGGTCGGATAGGTCGCACAAGACGAAAATACTCCGAGCGTGATATTTCCTCTTCTCTATCTCCCTTCAAGGACTACAGACACTGGGCTCGCACACCTCTCTAACGCTGGTCTCACTTCTCCCTAGAAATCTAGCGCACTCCTTATTGACATATCGTATAAAAGTAACCCACCTACTTATCCTCGCTTCTACCACTTCTCTCGAACATTTGTACCCTGGCTTCCTTCCCTTCCTACTTACATCCACATCCACATCGCTTCGCTTTCGCTTTCTCTATCCTCTCTTGTTGACTATGTCTTTTCTCCGCTCTCCTGTTCGAGAAAGTGCAAGAAAGCGATGTTCCGTACGTCTCATGGGTCGTGACGCATGCAGTCCAACCTCGCTCCTCCTCCCTCTCGCCAGTCTCCATACACGCCCTCGTCCAACAACCTCGCACCTCTCTGTTCGACCTGATTTGTACCGTCGACCCAACTCCGCTCATCAGCCAAGCGCTGACGGGGTGAGACGAGGCTAACGACCAGCCTTCGAGCTCGGGCCATGTTGGCTGAACGACCTCTCCTCCGCCTCCTTCCGTGCCTTCACTCGACCTCTCAGGCACCCTTCCAGCCTAAGGATGCACGCGATCCTGCTTAAGTTAACAATGGCTCCCTTCGCCTACTCTCCCACCCACCTGCAGACGACTTCTTCAAGCAGACACCCGCGACCAGCTCCTCCGCGAGGGCTCACCTCCCCAGACCGTCGGCGAGATGGTTCCTCCCCCTGTCCGACCCTCCTTGCTTGCCAGCTCGGACCACTCAGTCGACCTCGACCCTCCGCTCCTCTCACCTCGTCCAAGATCGTGGTCCGCCTCGCAGCGGGCGATGGGCTACGAGGTGGACTCGCCAGCTGCGGCGGAACGGATGCTCCAAGCTCACTTTGGCCTCGGAGACGCCTCGCACGGATGTCCAGAGGACGAGACTAGCTCGTCAGGGACGACAACCACGCCTTCTGGGTGGCCTGGGAGTAATCGGTCCTCAAACGAGATCGACCCTCGTTCCAACTCTTCGTCGTCCGCCTACCATTCGGCTCCCTCTCAACCCTCCCCGCCTGCTTCCCCTCTGCCCGGATCGCCCGACGTTCTCTCTCCTTCTCCGCAGTCAGTGGCAGCCAGACAGGTCCTGGCGACGCTGGCATTAATGACTCGGCGTCCACGGGAGGACGAAGAGATATCGAGGCTGGAGGGAGACTGGGGGCCGCTGGGGAGGACGAGAGGGAGGAGTCTGAGCGTCTTGGAGGAACGGACAGAGGAGGCGACTAGTGCTGGAGGTCGGACAGGGTCCCACGGACAAGGATCGGGCGGAGAATCTGAGCGAGCGACGCACTCTGTGAGTCCTGCTCGGGGATCCGATCCTCGTCTAACCTGGGAACTGCTCCTTCGCGATGCTGACTCGTCTTTCTGCAGTCGCAGGGTGCAAGCCACGTTTCTTCCCCTTCCCTTCCTCCAGCTCCTCCTGCGACTCCTCAGCGACTTCGGTCGCAAACGCCAGACTTGACACCTCCTCGCGCCTCGCCCGCTCGCCCTTCGCCTCCGAGGGCGCGCTCGTCCAGTCCTTCCAAGCGAGATAGAGAAGCCCTACCTCCGCCTTCCAAGTTCAGCGCCCAGAAGAAGTCTGCGGCGGACCTCATTGCTCTGTTCGGAGGAGGCAGAAAGGGCGTTGATCAAAAGGGAGGGACGACTACGGCAACACCGCTACTACTTCATAACGTCGGTCCTCCTCCCTCAGCCTTCACTCCGACCGTCGCCTCCTCTCTCCAGCGCAAGTCGTACTTGACCGCCCTTTCGTCCCCACGAGCATCGAATCCTGCCCTCCCGGCTCCTTCCTCTCCGATCTCTCCCGCTCGGCGGAGTGTGTTCGACCTCCCTCAATTCAACGCTCCGGCTCCATCAGGATCGACGACTTCGCCCCGGCCGGTTAGACCCTCTCTTTTCCCTCTCCGCTCGTGGACGGCTGACGAGAAGGGCAAGAGTCGGGCGCGAAGCGACACCAGCTCCCCGGAGCTCGAGGTGCTCACTCCCAAACCCCTGCCCGAAGGCGCCCTGCCGCCTCTGCCTCAGGAGGTCCTGAACCGCATCCCCGAAAAGGCGAGCAAGAGTCCACTCCAAAAGGTCGCTTCGATCCTCGGCAAAGGAAGTAATCTCGTCCGACGAGGAGCGGTCTCTTCGAGTGGCCGAACACAAGCGACGACCGGGACGGAGGGCCTGTCGCTCGTTCGGCGCGCGAGGGCGTCGTCGCTCGTTAGGTCGCTGTCGAGGAAAAAGCGGTTGGGATCGCAGTCTTCTGATGAGGCTGGGAAGGGGCACCGGCTGGGAAAGGAGAAGGAGATGAGGGAGGAGGTGGATCCTGGCGTTTCGTTCTTCGTTGGGTCTCCGACTAGACCTGCTGGCGTGCACCTTGGGGGTGGTGAGCGGTCTGAGGACACGGGTGGTGTCGAACCTGCGGCAGGAGGTGAGTGTGGCCGTCCGGAGTCAGAGGGGTTTGACCAAGAAGGTGAAGAGGCTGAGGCGGTTGATCCAGCGGGAGGTGGACGCTCAGAGGTGAGATCTGTTTCTCGTTCTGTCGTTTTGCCCGGTCGCTGATGGTATTTTGCTTGTTCCTTACCCAGCCATTGAGAGTCGGACACCTGTACTTGTGCGTACCCCGCACAGAAGGCTCAGGTTTTGGATCTTGATTGACACATGTCTCCCTCCCTCTCGATCAGCCTCAACGTCCACGACCCTCAGCAGTCGCCGACGAACTTGCCCCAGTGGGTTCGATGCGACGCGCTGCTCTTCCCTACAGCTCTTCATCTCGAGTGGCCAACTCCCCTCGGCCGGGCTCAGGCGCACATCGATCTAGTCCACTTCCTTGGTACGTTCCTGCCCTTCAGAGTTTCTTTACACAGACTGGGCTGACCCTTTTATCTCGTATCTCAATAGAGGTCAGGAGCGTCCCCAGTCCCGGCCACCCATCAGCTGAGCACGACATCGGTACGGCTGCGGCGCTGCAAAATCCGTTCTTGGCAGAGAATCGTAAGCCCTTCGACTTGTGCACGTCCTCGTCGTCGTCTGACTTCTTCCTCGAACACTTTCTATCCAGTCTACCCGTTCTTGATCGTCTACCTTGATGGGACGGAGAGGCTGGGATGCGAGAGTGCGCTCGAGAGGACGCGGTGGGTGGGTGCGATCTGGTCAGTTTACGCCTCCTCGTCTCCGCCACTCCCGTGTCGGCACTGACGCACAATCTTGAATCCTCAGGGACGTTCTCAACTCGCGCCAAGCAGAACCTCGAGGCCGATCTCGGTCGCCGTCGCTGCGAGAGCCTCGACCGTCCTTTCGGTCTACCTCCCCGACTCGAAGCAGGACGACATCGTATTCATCCATCGCCGGCGGAGGACCTCCGACCGATGCTGGCTCTCTCACCACGCAGTACCGACCTGGTGCTTTGCGATCCGTTCCTGAGCCTGAGCTCCCCCGCTTCCTCGCCCCACCCTCCGAAGCGGCCGAGTACGTCGCTCGACGGACCGCCGACGACAGCGATGTGGCCTACCAGGAAAGCGGACTCCTCGAGCCCAGTATGAGCAGGAGGAGCAGGAGGAGGCTCGGCGGAAGTGGGTCTGGAAGTCTGAGAAGGGTGGGCAGCGAGGCCGACCTCGACATTGGCCAATCCGGAAGCCGCCGTCTCTCGCCGGCGCTCTCCCAGTCTACATTCGGTCGCCAGTCCGATCGGTCTCCTGCTCTGCAGGCGCTGGAGGAAGAGGAGGTCGACAGCTTCAATCAAGGCAAGAGCGAGACGGGGCGAACAGGCCAATCGTCTGTTGCATCCTCCGAGCGGACGGCATCGAGACCTGCGAGCCTGATCGTCTCCCGGGCTGAGCTACCACCTCATCCCAGCCAAGTACCACTTCCTCCTTCTACCACATCGGCTCGGCACGAACGGGCGAGCAGTCGAGGACTGTCGGTTGCAAGAGCATCGACGTCTGGCGGACTTCTCCGTTCTCCCACCTCCGCCACTCAGCAGACCATCTCGGACATCGCCAGCCAGCACTCTTACGACGCAGCCTTCGAGAGGGATCTCGAGCGATCAAGCACCATCTCAAGCGTGGCGCGCTCAGCTTTTGAGGACCTCAGTCACGAGACGGAACTCGCAACCGAGCCAAGTGCTGGGCCGGCCTCAGCACCAACCATTCGCGAAAGTGATCCTCGTGCGGCCGACTCCTCTACTTCGTCCAAAAGTACCGACTCAGCGAGGTCGCTCAAGGATGTCTCTCACTCTCGATCGACCCCCTCCCAGTCCACCTCTGCATTCACCACTGCGGCCGAAACCGACTCCTCCAACCCTCCCTCTTACCGCAGCGCACTCGACCCCTCCATTGCGAGAGACGGCTTCGGTCCACCATTCGAGAGTCACCCCATGCGGGGTTCCTACCAGACCGCTCGGTCGCTGGCGCCTTCGTCTCATTCTCGGGTCGGCTCTGATCCCAGCGACTCAGCTTACAGGACTGCACCCTCGGCGCACACTCGCTCGCAGACAGACTACGCCTACTCCTCGTCATCGACCTCAAGGGTACCTCCCTCGGTCCCTTCCAGTCACTCCTTCCCGACCTCATCAAGCTCCAGCAAGCCTTGGTCGTCTCGTCCTCCAACAATTCCTTCGTCGGCTAGGGACGTCCGGTCCACCGAGACGGAGCTCTCAGACCGCTCTCTACAGGACCTCTCCTCCGACACCGGTGCAGGGCCTTCCTCAAGGGGGAGAAGCGCTGGGAGTCAGCCGATCAATCTGGTAGGCGGTGGAGTCCTCAACGTGCGTTCCATCCATCCATCGTCAATGCCTCTCGCATCGCTGACTACAGGTACTATCTTGCTTCAGAATGACCTGGACCGTCTTCTTCGCTACCTCCAGCAGCAAGAGCAGTCGCGACTCGGAAGAGACGCCCTCCAGGCAACTCAACTCGAGTTCCTCCAGCAGTCCGTCCTCACCATCGAAGACCACCTCGGTGCAGGACCGCCTCTCCCTCCGAAGGACCCTTCCCACCCGACTTCGTCCAGCAGCTCGTCATCTTCCTCCTCGACCGCCCGGCAGCCAATCCGTCCAGAAGATCGTCACCTCGGGGCCATCGCATCTGTCCTAGAAATGCTGCAGGAGATCCGAGAACGGCAAGACACGCTCATGACCGGGCAGGTCGACATGCAAGAGTTGCTTGCGGACGAGAACCGGAGGCGACGAGAGGAGAGGGAGGCGAAGGCGGCCGAGATGGGCGTGAGGAACGTGACTTTGCATCGATTGGACGATTTGCTGCGGTCAGTCTGCAAGTGTACGAGCCAGTCGGCTAGACCGCTGACGTGCTTGCTGTGATCTCGACAGGCGTGTTCTTTGGCTTATGGGCGACGAAGTCTACCACGGAGAAGGAGGGCCACCCTCGGAAGAGGAGTCGATTTACGGGCCTGTACGTACTTTCGTCATCTCACGCATCTACTTCTTGATCTGATCACTGACCCCTTGCCCGCTTTGCTTTTCAGGAGGTACGATCACCGCCTTCCCATCCTCCGGCCAGCATCCATGACCTGGTCAGCGACGAGGACTCTTCAGCATGGGAAGAGAGCAGCTTCATCTCCAGACCGACCTGGCGCTCCTCGCAAGCCGGCACAGGAGGTGACCCTCCTCCCACCCCGACGTCTGATTTTGCAACCTCGTCGCTCCCATCGTCTTCCGAGAGGTCGACCAGCTCCTCCAATGAGCCCTCGACACCCTCGTTCTCCTCTCTCCCTCCTTGGTCGCCTTCGGCACCCAACTCTCTCCTGGACGACCAATACCGACGATGGGACGAGATGCGCCGCAACAGATCTCTACCCAGACGACCCGCTTCGGCCATGTCTTCGTCGTCAACCATCAAGGCGGGGTCCGTGCTCGACGAAGCGCTGGCGGAACTCGCTCAGAGGGCCCGAGACCTGCAAGGTCGAGAAAGGAGGCTCGACGACGACGAGTTCAACGTGCGCGAGAACGCTCAGGCGCAGGCTCAATGGCTAGCGAACGAGGAGGACCGCCTTCGGCAGGAGGAAGACCGGCTTCGAGAGGCCGAGGACGCACTGGTCGCTGCTCACGCGGCCTCAGGCGAGAGGGTTCTGCAGCACTACGAGGAGACGAGCCAACTGTCCGACGGCTACCCTGACGAGGACGAAGTGAGGGAACGGCGGCATCGCCACCCGACTGCCGGTCTTCCGGATGATGACCTCTTCGAGATGCACGATGAGGGTCGGCGTCGACGTCCGCTCCCGCCTCCAAGGCCCATCGACCTGCCCTCCCCGGTCTTCGACGGACGCCAAAGGCCACCCGATTCCGATCGACGTGGGCCTTCTCGCGGACTGCCCTACCCGGAGCGAATCGTCTACCCTCAGCCGGAACCCAGTCGATCTCGATTTGCAGGTGCGCGCCCTCCCATCACTTCGACGTACTTTCCTCACAACTCGTCCTTTGCCCGGCCAGACTACGAAACCTACCCTTCTCGTTACCGTACCGGGCTCTTCTCCAACTGGTTTCCTCGACGAGCGAGGGGCTTCTCGGTGCGTGTCCGCTTTCTGTAGACCCCTTGATCAGCTTTGATCGTAGCTGAAGAGTCCTTGCTTTCCGCAGTATAACTCCCCTGGCTACGGCGGCAGCATGTTTGGTCCGAACGGTCGAGGAGGTCCTGGATGGCCGTCGTACAGTCGCAGCTCGCATGATCACGGTGTGAGTTTGCGCCCTCCAACTGCTGGCTCTCAAGCTCGCCCCGGCTGACTCTCAGCATGCACTCTTCCAGCGATCTGGCAGTGACCACTCTTCCAGCTCGTCGGACGACCTGAGGCGACAACAGGTGAGGCAGCAGAATGAGATCGCCGAGCGCCTGAACGACATCGAGAAGGACATCCGACAAGAAGGACGAGAGCATCACGCCGACAGCCAAGCGCTGAACGCGTCGATCGGTCGCCTTCCCTCTCACGGTCATGGAAACTCCCTCGGTGAGCTTCCACAGTAAAATTTGAGCACCCCCCATCTTGTGTTGACAACATCCTTTTACTGCAGACTCCGCCGGCAACCCTCGAGCACTCGACAACGCTGCTCGCCGACTCGTTCAAGCTGCGGACACCTTCAACGTGACTGCCGGACGCACTCCTGGGCCGACACTCTTCGACGCTCATCCTGCCACGCACCTGGGATCGTTGTCTCGACACAGCTCCGGGTCCGACAAGCAGCCCAACTTTACCATCAACGTGCCTCCAGTAACTCAGGCGCCTCAACCCCCCGTGATCGCCCGTCCCAGCAGTCCTGGCTTTCTTGGACACCTCAAGGACCTTGCCGGGCCCGCCCTCGGTGGTATCGCTGGTGCAGCTCTCGGTGACCGGTTCGGGCGAAAGGAGGACGAGAAGGAGCATCGTGAGTCTGGCCAGTTCATCCCGTTATCTCCTCTTTAGACATGTGCTGATACCGATTTCACTTCTCTTTTGCTACAGGTGAAGAGCGGAAAGAGGATCGGAAGGCCGCCGCTGAGGAACGAAGAGCAGAGCAGAAAGCAGAGAGGGATGCGGCGAGGCGACCACCGGTCGCCCCAGTTGCATCTGCTTTGCCTGTCTCAACGCTCAGCAACTTGCACAAGGACGCGGATGAGATCGAAGGTACGTTCCGCGTCTGTGTTACTCTTTCTGTCCGTCTGTAGAGTGGCTCTTCCGCTGACATACGAACCTGTTCTGCGGCCTGCAGACGCGACTCGTGAGGCCAAGGACGCTGCAAAACACGCTGAACGTGCCGCCAACAAGCTCGAGGACGTCGCAAAACAAGCAAGCCAACCTCGTCCTGCACCTCCCATCATCATCCAGCCACCCGCATCAGCATCTGACGTCTCTCGCCCCGCGACCAACACTCAGCCCGTCCCCGTCGCGACGACCGCAAACGTTCCTAGCGCAGGACGGTTGGCCGTTGCGCCTCTATCATCTCTCGCCGCTACCGCACCCTCCCGACCTGCTTCGGCCGCTAGCGTTGCACAGCCTTCGACCAGGAGGACGACGACCACGACTTCGGAGGAGCTGTCGGAAAGTAATGAAGGCGCCCTTTCAACTCCTGCCACATCGGTCGACGCTTCTGCTTTCCGCCCTCTGGGGTCATCGGCGCTCGCCAACGTCCCCAAGTCCGCTCTCAAGCCTTCGTCCGGCAAGCCCGTCGTCGTCATCCCTCCTCCAGCGGTCGTCGAATCGGACGGCGCACCTGTCGGGGCTCTCGCTGACCACGGGTCCGGTGCCTCGGCGAGAACCAACACCCCACGACCCGTCACAACCGCAGCAAACGTCCCCAACCTACCAGGAAGCACGTCCAGGCCGACAACGACGACACCGCAGCCTGAAGAGCAGCCTCCCCTCACGACGGTCGCCAACACCCCGTCGGGCCCTCGACCTCTCGCTCCCAAAGGCCGCCCTGTCGCCCTGACTACCCCAGCTCCGCTGGCTGATTCTGGGCAAGTTCTCTTGGACACTGCGGGTAGGGTCGTCGCTACGCCTCCAGGAGGCACGACGGTACTGGAAGAGAAGACGAAGACGTCGCCGTCCGGGAAGGTCACCTCGTCGGAGAAGGTCACAACTACCGCACCTCCCGCTCTCCCTCTCAAGACAGGTGCGTCTTATCAGATCTACATGGTCCTCTCAATGGAAGCGCGAGCGCTGACGCAAGACCACAACATTGCAGTTCACGAAGAAGCACCTCCTGCTGTCGGCGCTTTCCGACCGGGCATCCTCCGGAAAGCATCGACGGCCTCTCTCTTGACTGAACCCGAAGGGATTTCCGCACCCTCCAAATCCGCCTCGTCGGTCGCACCTCCAAAATCGACCGCTGTCGGTGGCCTAAGTACTTCGTCGTCAAAGCCAGTCAACGGGAGCGCTCTCGCGGACTCGGGCATGATCCCGACCGACAGCAGCTCCAAGCGTCCTGCTTCCATTGCTTCAACAACTGCCAAACCACAGCGTACGTCCTCCGTGTTTTTCATGGAGATCTTTGGCGGAGAATGACCCGACTCGTTTCCCAAGCAGAGCCTGGCGTTCCTCGTCGTCCCGCTGCCCCCATCGTCCCACAGAGCAATGAAGACAAGACTGAGGGTGCGTTTTCTACTTTTAATCTAGTTAGTTCTTTGTTGTTTGCTGACGTCCCCTTCCGTTCGCAGTCAACTCCACCATCGACAATCTCGCTCAACCTTCTGCCGAGCCCTCTGCATCCTCCTACCCGTCTCTGCTGGGCAATCTCGGACGGTCCGGTTCCAAGAGCAACTCGCAGCGACCGGAAGCGGTCGGCGACCGATCGAGTGCTGGAGTCGAAGAGAAAGTTAAGGTTGATGAGAAGGTCAAGAGTCAGTCTCTCTCCTCTGCCCTCTCATAGCCTCGTCGTCGTCACCTCCTGACCAGAAGTACGATTGAAGGCAAACCCTCACTCCTCGGCGGACCACCCAAACCCCTAGTCCTTACGACTCCTGCACGTCTTGGACCGGCGGAGAACGCTGCTGCACCCAAAGAAGCAGTCCTCGTCAAGGACGCTCAGGACTCCGACAAATCACCCTTGGCTGGTTCCGGGGCGCCCCCCAAGCCAGGAGTCCCCGTTGCAAAGCCCTCGGTGACTGCAGAGGGAGGAGTCTCGGGTGCAGGAAAACCTGCTGTCCTTTTGGCTGATGTGAGTTCAAGTCGACTTCCGCCTGTGCGGCATGGCTGACGATACTTTTGCACTCTTCCTTTCAGGGCTCGAAGTCCAAAGCTCCTCCGGACGGTCTCGAAGAGCTGAAGAAGGCTCTAGGAGACCTCAAGGACATGTCGGCAAAGGACCACGCTTCGGACATTGCGTGGCAGAAGGCGCGCGTCGACGCCGAGGCTAAGATGTCTGCTGCCATCAACAAACTGGTGGCCGAGCGGGAGGCGGAGAAGGCGATGGTTGCCAAGCAGGCTGAAGACGCAAAGAAGACTCCTGCACCCAGTACGTCGTTGCACCTCTGGCCCTGATCCGACATCGCGAGCATTCTGACGTCGTCCCTCTTGCTTCTCTAACTACTCCAGGCATCAAGAATGTTCTCGACGAACTCGAGAAAGGCAAGAAGGAGCAACAAGCCCTGCTCAAGACGATGACTGCCGAGATGGACAAGGCGGTCAAGGAGGCGCAGAAAGCAGCGACGGACGAGATGAAGAAGAGTGTACGTTCGGTCTCCCCCCTCCCTCGGGCCCTCTTCCCTTTCCGTCGGCAACTTGCTGATTATCCCATCCGTCTGCCTTCTCCAGGCCAAGGAGCAGGTCGCGTTCAACGTCGCCGGCCACCTGAACGACTTCAGCAAATCGGTGCGTCCTTCCCCTTCTCCATCACTCGTCTCACCCTGCGAGCGATCGCTGACGGTCCTTGTCATCCTCAGCTCGCCGGAGAGGTCAAGACGCTGATGAAGGAAGTAGGTGATCTGCGCGAGGCCAAGCGCGCCCTCCAACAGTACGTCGCTCGATCTGCCTCATCTCGCCGCAAGGACGACACTGATTTTGGCTTCCTGTTTGCAGCGAACTCGCCGACTTGCTGCTCATCAAGGCGCGACATGGTGCCGGAGACGGAATGAATCTCTTCCCCTGGCAAGGCCATACCAAAGTTCGTTCACCCAAAGCCTCCAATCACTTTCTTCGGACCTTTGTCTGACCCGTCTCATTCCACGCAGCCTACTGCCGCCGCCGCCCCCAAGATTCCTCAACCTCCCAAACCGGCCGTCGTAGTGCCCGCTCCCAAAGCGCCCCCTGCTCCCGCTGCGGCCGCTCCAACGTGGCAGTGCGTCTCCATCCCTACTTCTCCTCCGAAGAAGTCCTCTCGCTTACTCTGCTGCTTTGCTTCTCAGAACCAACCCTTGGGCCTTCTACGGCTACCCCCAGCCTCAAGCCCCCGCAGCACCTGCCCCTGTCGCTCCCCCCGCCGTCTCCAAACCTCCTGTCGTTCCTCCCGCCGCACCGACGACGACTCAAGCCCCCCCCTTTCCTCCTCCTTGGGCTTGGGGAGTGCCTCCGGCTCCCACAAAGTAGATAGACCGACGGCCGTTCTCACGTACGAACGAATCATCTCACATCCTCTCCTCTCTCTTCTCTCAGATCTTACCCTTCACGATTAACGCTTGCCTTCCCCTCCCCCATAACGAGTTTCAAAGATCGCATGTACATAACGAGCATTCAAGGCAGATCCTGATCTAAGAGAAAGAACAGACGGGCAGAGTGGTCGGTGGATATAACGGACAAAGGAAGTGATCAAGGTCTGGTCTGAGAAAGGAGAATGCAGAAAAGGTGTGGATGGGAAAGAGGCGACCTCTACTTGAGCTTCTCGTCCAAGGTCGGGTACCCTGGACAAGGAAACCCATCGTCGTTGCTCTCGCTCGGACTGTCGGTGGAAGTTGCGAACCTCGACATCGTCGACAGCCAGCGAGCGACCAACGCAGCACCCACGAGGGCCGTCTGCAGAAACGCGCGTTTAAAGGCAGTACCAGGGTGAGCTATTCCAGGCACGACTGAGGGGATCGTCTGTCCGCTCTCGACCTGAGGTCGGAAACCACGCTCGAAGGCGTTGAGTGCCGAGGAGGGATGCTGCCCGTCGGCGAGCTTCGAGAGCTCGCCGGCGAGTCGGTACGCTCCTGCGATGGCGAGCGTCGTCCCTAGACCGGTGAAGGGCGTAGGCGCGTGGGCGGTGTCTCCTAGACAGACGACTCTCGAGGTCGACCATCGAGCCATCTTGATCTGCTTGACGGGCTGGAAGTAGAAGTCCGGGGCCGACGACATGGACGCGAGAAGTCGGTCGGCCTGCCAGCCAGCGTCCCCAAATTCCTGCCGGACGAGCTCCTCCTGCGCCGTCCGACCTGCGCGCGCGACGGCGTTCCACCTCTCGAGGTCTGCCTCCGTCGTCGGCATGCACGACAGACAGGCGCGGACCGTCCCGTGCGGGTCGGGTCGGATGGACAGCAGGCGCGAGCGGAGGGCGATGTAAATGTTCCACAGGTCGTTGTCGTCCGCGAGCCGAGGCAGCGTCCAGTAGATGGCGAACGTACGGAGGTCGACGACCGAGACGTCTCCCTCTGCCGGGAAGCACTGGGTGCGAAGCTTGGACCACTGGCCGTCGGCGATGACGAGGAGATCGTACTCGTCCGTCCGCCCGTCGTCAAACTCGACTCTGACCGACCGATTGTCGTTCGAGAGGACGCTCTTGACCGTCGTTCCAAACCGGACGTCGACGCTGGGCTGAGCTAGGGCAGCTTGACCGAGCACGCGAGCGAGGTCTCCCCGAAGGATCTCGAGCTCAGACGTCGGGCTGCCGACCGTCGAGTCCTGTCGCAGAGGGAAGTTTGAAAGGCCCCTCCCTCGGCCGTTGACGAACTGGGTGCCCTTCTCGGACGTGTTGGCAGCCCGAACCTGGTCGATCAGACCCATCCGCTTCATGACAGTGACGGCGCTGCCGTTGAGGTCAACGTTCTGGCCGTGGGAGAGGATGGACGAAGCCTTCTCGACAACGTCGACTCGGACGCGGCCGGTCCTGGCGAGCAAGGAGGCCAAGGTTGAGCCTGCGATGCCGGCACCGCTGATGAGAACGCGCATGGGTTGTAGAATGTCAGTCAGGCAGGGTTGGCGGGATGGAGGAGGTCATGGCCAGGTCAGGTTCGTCGATGGCAGGTAGCAGATCGAGCGTCGGCAGGGCAGACGCGTCGCGTTGGGCGGCAGCGAATGACGAACAGGACGCCCACTCGTTTCCCTCTCAAACCTGTTTTCGCGCGCTCATCAAGTGCAAGAGGGCATGCGGATCCGAAACAGGGACTCTTGAGAAAACGTCCGGAACAGAAGAAAGTGAGAGGTGGGAAAAGGGGCGAAGAACGACGGGCTCGCGCAAGGATACAACTTGAAGGGTGGAAAACAAGGGGGAGCAGTTGAAGAAGCCAAAGATGGTGCAGCGGTGAATGGACGTGAGGTCGCAAAAGAAGGCTTGGAGGATGTCTAGGGTGCTGAGGCAGGAGAGCTGGAGGAGCGAAAGTTAGTCGTCGGAGATGGGCCATCATGAGAGTCCTCCGGCCGATTTGCTTCGACTGAGGTTGACGCCGTTCGTACCGCTCGTTCTGTAAGATCAAAGAGAGTCAAGGTCAGCTCTGTATTTTGTGGATAAATGCGCAAGTGGTGCAGACGCAGAAGTGAAGACGCAGGAGTGAAGACGCACCCAAGCAAGGCGAGGTAACTCTTCCTCTTCGGATCCTTCTTCTCACGCTTGGCCTGGCTCTTCTTGACTTTCGCCTCTGGCCGGACAACGATGACCGGCACGGCAGAGTGCGAGATGCAGTAACGCGAGACCGAACCCATGCCGGGCGCGCCAAGGGCTGCACCCCACAGGGCGAGCTTGCCTCGGTTACCCCGGGTGCCGACGATGAGCGAGTCAGGACGGTAGAGAGCGATAAGGCGCATCTGAAATAACAGTGGAGAAATGCGTCAGTGAGTCCCTCAGACCAAGACGCGCAAGCAATCGCCAGGAGGGAGAGGGCAGCAGGACGCACGATTGAATCCGTCTTCTTGCCCGCTACGATCTCGACGACAACGCTGATGCGTCGCCCCTCTTCTTCTGCGCTATTCTTCTCCAGGATGAGCTTCTGGATTTCGCGCGCCTCCTCCCTGAACTCCTCGAGCTTGGCCGCGTTCCCCCTCTCTGCTTGTACCACAACAGAAGGGACCGTCTCTGTCAGCAATCTCGTCTCCAGAAGAAGGAAAGAGCGCAAGTGAAGCAAATGGAACTGGAAAGGGACGTACCTTCCTCTACAAGCTCGACAACTCGAAGTGCAACGACCTCGTCCCCATCCTCAACCAAGTTCTCCATCGCCCAGTCGAGCGCCTCAGCCCCGCTCTCGTCGGGCGAGACGGCGATCAAAAACACCCGTGTCTCGCGCGTCCGCTCGTAGTCGTCCGATTGAGCTGGGAAACGGTATGGGCGTCCAAAAGAGCGCAAAGTCAGTCTCGGCTTTGGGGCGGAGGTTTGGGAAAGGGGTTGTGCGTGCTCCCTCCTTGGTCTTCTGCTGCTGGAAGCCATCGCACCCCGACTACACCCCACCCAGCCCCACGGCGCAGCCAAGACTCATCCTTCTTGTTCTTGTTGCAGACCAAGCCAGTAGCAAAGATTGAGAGGGAGCGAGTGAGCGAGGGGGAGGAAGCAGACGGACCTTGAAGCGTGAACGTGAAGAGCGCATCATCCGACGGGTCATCGAAGGTGTCGAACCCGACTGCGAACAAGAAGGGAACGAGAGAGAGGATCAGTCCTCAAGCACTCAAGCAATGCTTCCTGACGAGCCATCCCGGGGCGACAGCGTTTGGGGGTGAGATCCAGGGACGAGTAGCTGGAGCGATGGGCCGTGCCCTCGCTCCGAGCGACGATCTCTCCGCACGTCCAACGACCCTGCCCTCGCTAGACGACCCTCCCTTCCCGCAGCGAGAGGACTAGGGGAGACAGAGTCAGAAGAAAGACGCACCTCTGGGTCTGAATCCCTTTCCGAGGTCTGAGCTCATCGTTCTCGTCCTGCGGAAGCCACTCTTGCCACCGCCGGTGCTGCTGGCCTCGTGGCCGTCCTGCTTGGAGACGTCGCTCGGGAAGTGGATGTGGGCCTGGTCGGCCGAGCCTGGCGTGTGGGACAGGGCTGAACGCAGGGCTGGCCGGGCGTGGGCGGGTGTGGGCGACGTCGACATGCGGGTAGGGAGATGGCTGTATGCGGTCGCTGTTGAGGGCAGCTGAAGACGAGCGACGGCTCGTCGAGGAGGGAGGCGATGGAGTCAGCTACACTCTGACCACAACCTACGAGACTCCTTTCTGCTGGATTCAAACTGACAGCAAGTAGAATCAGGCTGACTATCTCGAAACGTAGCCCTGTTTCGCTGAACGATCGCATTCAGGACGGCCTCGTCCTCAGGCAGTCCTGGGCTTCTGCGCTTCCTCCAGCCATCTCTCTTTCCCCCACTCCTTCAACGCCCTCGTTTCCCTTCAGGTGACATGATCCAGATCGAGAAAGCAGTCCTCCAGAATCCCAAGTGGGAGATCCGTGCCGATGTCAAGTGGTGCCAGCGGAGCGACAAGGAAGACCCCAGCAAGGTGTGTCCCCGTTCCTCTTCCTGCACACCAGGCCAAAGGTTGACGTGCCGACGCGTTCGCTCGCATTGCAGAATCTCGTCCTGTAAGGCTAGCCGTCGCATGAGGTGTCTGCTTCGCTCGATCATGGATCCTTACTGTTCCTCCTCTCTTGGCCCGTAATCAGCTTGACGATCGACCTCCCCAACGTCAATGGTCCGTCCGGCCTCGACCTCCAAGCAGAGTACATGCTCTTCAACGCCCAGACCGGAAAGTCAGTCCTCTTCTCCTCTCCATGCTCTTCACCCCTCCTCAGATCTTCTCACTCTGACCAACTCGTTGCTATGCGCGACGACAGGAACGGCGAAGACGAGTACGTCGTCGACCTCAAGTTCTTCAAGCCCATCTCGCCCTCGCACACAAAGATCTTCTTCACGCCGACGAGTCTTTGTCTGCTTTTGAGGAAGGCGGACGCCGGAGAGGAGTACTGGCCGAGGTTGAGAGAGGGCGCGAACGAGTTCAAGTGGCTCGAGAGAGACGCGGAAAAGGTGCATTTCGCTCTTCACCCAATCTGTTCAGAGACGTATTTCGTCATCCGACGCAAAGTACTGACAAACCTTTTTCTTGTCGTCCTGCAGTGGGTTGTCCAGGCCGACCAGAACGAGTCGAACAGGATCGACGAGTCCGGGTTCGTCAGCATCAACACTCCGAACCTCGGACGGCCCCCACCTGGAATGGCACGTCACCTTTCTCTTCCCTTCGGACTCCTCCTTTCCCACCACCGATACTGACTGTGGAGCTTGGATGGGGCAGATGTGCGGCATGCCCCCTGGGAAGGCGCAGAGGAGGAAGAGAAAGACGATCAAGTAGGGGGGGGGGACCTATTGTTGATTTCTTGCTCTTCTCGATGGGACATGAACGCGTTCCCTTGCCCTCAGACCGTTGACGAGTCACTCCCACTCTGTACGAGTTCTCGTTGCGAGTGTCCGTCTGCGAAGAATGACCCACAAAAAGTGCAGTCGGTGCGTCGGTCGATGCCGAAAAGGGGCAGCGTCTCGTTCGACCCCCACCCGTCTACATACCAATTCACAAGTCCAGTCCTCCCTTCCTAGGCCATGGTCGGCGAGAGTTCAGCGACAGGACCCAGATTCGTAGGCGACATCCAGCCAGACAGGACCATCGACTGCAACGTCGCCATCTCGCATCAGTCAGTCTTCCCTCTCGCCCATCTCAACCGAGGTCCCAGGCTGGCTGACTCGGTCGTCCTGCTCCTCTACTGACTGACGGCCTTCTCCTCCAGACAGCTCAAGGACCTCATCATCTGTCCCAGGCAGCCTGGCGAGTACTACTTTGTCGGAGGCAAGGCTTTGTACAAGGCGGCGTCGGACGGGCCGGACGCGTCCTTCGTGAGTGCTCTCGACCTTCCCCACTCTCTCTTCCAGTACGCTGACTCTCTCTCTCTCTATCTCTCTCTCTCTCTGGAACAGACGTACGAGCATGCTCATCTGGACTTTGTGCCGAACTGCATCGGCTTCGGGTGAGAGCTCTTCCCGTTCACCTGCACATCGAAGCCTGCGAGCTGCTGACCTCGTCCTCCTCCCCCCACCTGTTGAGCCAGGCACGACTACATCGCCGTTGGAGGACCCAAGAGCGAGCTCTCCCTCTTTCCGCTGCGACTCGACACGCGCGACAGCGCGGTAATGACCGCCCGCCTGCCCTACCCAGCCTCGATCAACAACTCGCTCTTCGTCTCGCACTCGTCCCAGCTCGCTCCGCCGTCGACGGTCATCTCGGGCCAGACCCGACCGGCCTGGGGAGGAAGCCACGGACTCCGAATCGGCGTCAGCAACAACGACGGGACCGTCAGGGTGCTCGGGGCCGAGCCCAACGAGCGTTCGCGGTTGGAAGGAGCCGGGCTGAGGGCGAGAAAAAAGTCGGAGCTCAACTTGGTCGGCGAAGTCGAGATTCCCGTCTCGGTCAACCACAGTGCGTACCGGGGTGTATCCTCCTCTTTTCTTCCGCGCATCACAGTGGTCTGACGACCGATTTGGAGGTGTTCCTGAAAAGCCTCCCTGTCGCCTGATGGAAGGACTCTCCTGTCGGTCGGCGACTCGCCTAAAGTGTACCTGGTGCGTCGTCGCTACTCCGCAGCTGCCACGGAGAAATGTCGAATTGCTGACAAGCTTATATCTGGGATGGTCTCTCAGCACCAAGTGTCCAACTCAGGGGAAGCTTTTCGACCGATCGCGGTGTACACCGCTTCGCAGGACGCCGGCTTCTCGACGGCGTGGAGCAGAGATGGCAGGCGGTTCGCCGTCGCTTCGCAGGGTGCGTGACTCCTCTGCCTTCATTGGAAAGCTATCCCAAGGCTGACCACGTGGCACCTACCTTCTCTGCGTCCAGACGGCAAGGTCTCCGTCTGGGACCACCGGTCGTCCCACAAGCTCGCAACGTTGACGACCGATCCCTTACCCAAGTCCTTCTTCAGCGAGATCTCCAACCCGTCCTCGACACGAGGGGCCAACCTCCTCGCCTCTCAGTATTCCTTCCTCAGCAACTCGCCCCAGCAGTACGCCAACGCCGCTCGCGTCGTCAAGTTCTCGCCCGACCCGCACCGGCCAGGCGCACCCGAGCTGATCGCGTTCACGGACGAGTTTACGTCGGTCTACCTCGCGGACGGACTCTCGCCCGACGATCGCGAGAAGGACGTCTTGACCATCCCGACCTCGCACGGCTCGCTGGCCCACCGGGCAGAGCACGCGATGAGCGTCGTCATCGGAGGGCAGAACGGGCAGATGATCGGCCAGCAAAAGATGTCTGTCGGTACGACCGGCTGCGGGTTCAGTCCGTGCGGCCAGTACGTGTTTGCGGGTACCGAGTCGAGCATCTGCGAGTGGCGGTTGAAGGACAGTGTGGCAGGGAACGGTGGGTGGGCGGAACCGCAGGGAGGAATCTTGTGAGGTCAGAGCTTCCCGGTTGAACTCTTGGTACGTCTCTCTCGCCTCCGTATTTGCCACCCAAATCTGACACTTTGATTCCTTCTCCTCTACAGCAGGTTGAACAGACCATCCTTCGTCCTCTTAAGCGCCCGGTCGGCGTCTTGTACAGCTGCGGGCCGCGATACGAAGGAGGTCCTCCGCCCACCCATCTCAACCCACAGGCACCTTCTCAAACCTCAACTCGATCCCCAAGAGGATCATTCACTGGCAGCGTGGCCATTTATGGGGCTGAGGGGCTGGATCGCGCATCGAGAACAGGGTGGGAGAAGGAGGCGAGGAGAAAGATGGCATGGCCGACGGCCCTTTACCTTGGAATGATCAGACTGCCGAATGGATGTCCCATGTCTTCCTCTTCTCTCTCGCTTTATCCCTGTCCACGCTCTGCAAATTGAGTTAAAGGTGGGGGGATGTGGCCATGCTGGAATTCTCTTGGTGCTCCCATGGAAGGCCGTGGACTACTCCGCCTCTTTTCGGTTTGCGTCGACGCTGCTGCTCGCCCAACTCTCTCCCCCCCCCCCCCCCCCCCCCCCCCCCAACCCCAAACAACCTACTCCTACTCATCATGTCTGCCGTCCACAACGCCGAGGTCCTTTGGGCCCAACGCTCGTCCGAGTCCGAGATCGAGAAGGTGCGTTCAGTCTGTCAAGCTTGAGGAACGAGTTTTCCGCGTCACCTCCTCGGAGATGGAGAGCCTGGCAGCACCATCGGCGAGCCACGGATCCCCTCCTTAGTCGCTCATGCAACATCAACCCTCTTACGGCTTGTATCTGCGAGATCTCTCTCAGAACTGTTGGTGTGGTGTGGGATGCTGGTCTTGAGTGCGGTGGCCAGCTTGGGGTTCTGACGTTGCTCTCTCTCCCTCCCTCTCTTGCCAGAACATCGTCTACCTCACCGTCAACCTCCGTCAGTCCAACTTTGCTCTCCTGTCCCGTCGTACCAAGACATCTGACCTGACTTGACGGGACTTGATCTTTCCACGCTCAACAGCCAACATCATCGGCGAGCCCGAGCTCGAGATCAAGGAGCAGTCCATCAGCTTCAAGGCTCAGGCCGGAGCGTTCGTCCCCCTTTCCCCAAACGTCCTCTCTCTCTCCCACCCTTGACTCTTCGACCTGACCGTCCCTCTCCTCGTGTTCAATCTTCTCCTTCGATCGAAACCCTACTCCAGCGCCGACAAGGGCATCCCCGAGCACACGTACCAGTTCACGCTCGACCTGTTCGCACCCATTGTCGTCGACCAGACCAAGAAGAACCTGTCGTCGCGGTACTTGCAGCTCATCCTGCAGAAGAAGGACGCTCAGGAGGAGTTCTGGCCGCGGTTGACTAAGGAGAAGGTCCGACTCCAGTGGCTCAAGACGGACTTCTCCAAGGTAAGCTCCCTCCCCCTCCCCCTCTCAATTGGCGTCTGCACTTAGAGAAGAATTCGCCGAGGCTGATATTTGCTTCTGTACGTTTGCGGCTGGGTAGTGGGTTGACGAGGACGAGCAGGACGAGGTCCCCGCCGTCGACGACTCCGAGTTTCAGAACGCCGGTCCTGGAGGACCCGGAGGTCCGCCAGGTGGTCCCCCGGGAGGCATGGACTTTGCGTCCATGATGGGCGGTATGGGCGGAGGAGGAGCGGGTGGACCGGGCGGCATGGACCTGTCGAGCTTGATGGCTGGCATGGGCGGAGGTGCTGGAGGTGCCGGAGGAGCGGGTGGCATGGTACGTTTTCCTTCCCCCCCTGGCCATCCTTCCTCTCATCCCTTCGCTCAAAGGACTGATCAGGGTGCTTTCCAACTTCGTAGGACTTCGCAAAGCTCATGGCCGACATGCAGGCTCAGGGCGGCGCGGGCGGCATGCCCGAGGGCGAGTCTGACGACGACGAGGCCGACGACGAGCCCTCCAAGACGGCAGACGAGAAGGAGGTCGACCAGCTCGACTAAAAGCAGTCAGACTTTGACGAGCTAAAAAGGAGTATCAAGGAAAGGAGGGGTGGGCGGCTCCTCGTCGAGGGACTCGTGAGGAAGTGCAGGCGATGTGAATGACGCTTGAAATCCACCTTTTCCCCTGTTGCTCCTCGCGCGTTCACCTTCAGATGTAAACACCCTTGCAAGTGAGCACGAGAAAGGAAGAGAGCAAAATTGGCGTTATGAATCGCCTCCACCCATCCTCGACCTCCAAAAGCTCTTTCCGTAGCTGCTCGCCCCCACACAACGTCCGGCGTTTCGGTCCCCCATATCAGTCCTCAGCTCTTCTCTCGCGAAAGGGGTAGAGGAGATCGAGCGGGGGACGAGGGACGCACCTGATGAGAATCTCCTCGCCCTTTTGAATCCCCTCGTCAGCGAGGACGAACACGCCCATCCTCAGTTCGCCCTTGGCACCCCCCGCTGTACGTCTTTCCTGAGGCGTCCTTTCGTCCGGCTTGAGCACTTTTGGAACGTCGAGCGAGGTCGTCCGGAGGGAGTAGAAGAAGACGTTTGGTTTGGCCTTTTGCGGCGCGGGTTTCTTAGCTCCTCCTACTGACCTGCCCTTGGAAGCCGCAGAAGCAGGAGAAGCAGAGGCAGGCGGCGGCGTCCCTCGATAATCGTTGATCATGCGCGACTCGTTGCCCATCAAGCTCGCATCGACCGCCAACCCCTTCTCCGCCCACTCTGGCTCTCCTGCGACCTCGCCCTGCGCCCCGCTGGGAGGGAGAGGGAGGAGCGACCGCACTGTAGAACAGAGCGTAAGGTCGTAGTCGGACGCTTTCCTTATTGCGTTCAGCGCGTCGGTCGGTTCAGGGTCGAGGTGGACGTGGCCTGTATACCTACCCCCCAGCCCCTCTTCGAGGGGTCAGCCTAGTACGCGAGACAAGGGGGGTGGCAGAAGGGACAGAAGGGGGGGGGGGGGAGGGACGCACCAGACGACCAACTCCCCCTTGGTGAGCTTCTTCTTCGCAAACAACCCCCTTTGGCCAAAAGCGGGATGCCGCACGTCCGTGATGAGCCTGATCTCGACGGTCGAGCTGGGTTTGTGGACTGGCGGAGGGTTAGCCGACCGGACGAGCGAGGTTACCGTTGGAGGGAGGTTCGAGTAGAACGGAGCCGTCTTGATACGATTGGAAGCGTCGCCCCACCCGATCAAGGACGTCAGCATAAGTCTGGCAGTAAGGAGAGAGAGGAGAAAGGGGACGGACGAGGTAGTAGACCTCTGAGGGCCAGTTGGGAGGCGGAGGGTGGGCAGGTCGAGGAGGGACGAGCGGCGCCATAGCTCCAACGGGACCGTCGAGAGGTAGAGTCGAGCGTCTGCGCAGAAAGAGAAGGTAAGGCCCCAGCCTCCTGTCCGCCTGAGCCTTTGAGCCGTCAAGTAGGGAGAGGGTCCGTCGTCGTCGTCGACCTCTCTGACAACTCTCTGCCAAAATCCTCGGCGGAGGAAGCCGCCCTTCAGAACTCCGACAGACACTCAGTTAAGAAGTCCCTCTCCATCCCAAGAAAACGCAGAACAGAGACAGAATCAAATAAGGGACTGAGTTTCACGCCCCAGCGAGAAGCGTGCAAAGGTTGACGAAGGCACCTTGGCGGTGGAAGCTTCTTGCTCTGCGCGCAGCGGAGAACCTCAATAGGCCCGCCTGTCAAACGACGCCCTTGTGTCCACCCAGACCCTCCCCCAAGCGCGTTTACGTGCAAGCCCTGCCGAATGCATCGAGCGGGACCTCTCCCTACGCTCTCTGTTGAGTAAGCACCTGACGTCTGACTTTGAGTCGATGGACATCCTCTTAATGGGGCTTTCAAAGCGACGATATTAGAATTGCTCCCTTTGCCGAAAGAAGGGAGAGGTCTCCGAAGCAGATGATGAACGGGAGCAAGGACCAGTAAAAGGAACGGGACGTGGCTTCCTGTGCCTGGGATGAGACGATGAGGACAGGTGAGCAGAGCAGAGACAAGTCCTCATCTGCCGAAATGTTGGCGCTGCCGAAAAACAGACAAAAAAATAAAAAGTCTGGAAGACGCCTTCGATGCTTTCTGCGCTGACTCCGCCCCAGGTTCCTTTCCTTCTCCCCAACGTACCACAACTCCCTCCCATTCCTCCAGCATTCCTGCGCTCCTCTTCGCTGCTCTCTGCTCGCTCCTCCGCCCTCTCGCACTCGCTCGGCTCCCTTCGCCCCTCCAGCCATGACCTCGCTCTGCCTGCCCACGCCTGCCTTCTACACCGTGCGTCACCCCTTCCTGCCTGTTCCTTCCGACCTCCTTCGCTGACCTCCAGCTACACTCTCCACCCTGCAGACACCCTCCCTGCCCCTCGTCCAGCGGCCACACATGTCGCACTCGCTCAAGACGCTGCCAGAGGGCCTCCGACGCGCTTCGGCCCCTGCGCAAGCTGGATCGGCGGCCTTGACCGCGACAACGGCCAGCACGAGTTCCAGCAGGTTCCGAGCCAACCGACGCCCTCTCCTCTCGCTCGAACCTCAAGCGACTGCTGCCAGCTCATCTTCCTCTTCTGCTCAGGTGCGTTCCCCTCTTCTCTTTTATAACCTGCTTCGATGGGCAAGGTGGCCTTTTTCGATGGTCCGGAAGCTGACGAGTGCGGCTCCCTCCGATCGTCCGCCAGGCCGTCGGTTCCTCCCACCCGGCCCAAGCAACCGTGTCTCATCTCTCCTCCCTCCCCAACCACTCCTCTTCCTCCTCCTGCGCCGCTGCCTCCTCCTCCCACCCTTTCTCGTCCCTGACGTACGGCTCCTTCAGCTCGTCCTCGTCCCGGTCATCCTCGGCCAGCAGTACCCAGTCGCGCAGGTCTAATGACGCCCTCTTGGGTTGGATCACGCCCGAAGGTCGACCGTCAACGTTGCCAAAGGTCCAGGGGGCCGACTCGGACGACGTCGCATCCACCTGGGTAAGTTCTTCTCTCTCGCCTTTGCTCTCTCCCTCGATCAGATCACTAACCCTCCCTTTTTCTTTGTTTTTCTTTTTGGCTTGTTTCCAGTCGGACGAGATGGAAGGCTTCACCCTACCAGCCAAATCAAACCCTAGATCGTCGACCGCTTCCGTAGAAGAAGACCGACCCGCCGTGTTCTCGCGCGCGTTCGCTCAGAAGACGCACGTCATCCGGTCGGTGCCCGCCGTAGAGGAGGACGCGCGAGGTCGACGAGGAAGGGTCTGACCCCCTCTCCTTGGGCCTGGCCCCTCTCCTCCCCCCCTTTTTTCGACTTTCTTGCTTTCATTACGTCTCCTCCTCTTTACTTCTCTCGAGTTTTTGCTTGTTCCACCAGCACCATGTAGTTCTCCCCTTTTTCTCGCATCTCAACGATCCCAGAATCCATTCCACTCCACTTCCCCCATGCCTGTCAACTTCCCCCATGCCTGCCCAGACATCCATGCCGATGCCACCCTCTCCCTCTCTTTAGCATGCCGCCCCCTCCTCTACACACTGCACTGTATGCGACGAAATTAACCAACACACGTCTCACACACACATCGCACAGATCAAAATGCCGATCAACTCACGCTTGACGTTCTCTCCATTCGCGAGTTTCTCGCTGTTTCGGTCGGCAAAGATGAAGAGAAGAGAGTTGTTACGATCGGTTCGGGTTGTGTACAAAAAGATGAGGAAGGACGTAAAGAGGTTGAAGATGAGAGCGAGCACAAGAGACGAATCGAACGCTTGAGGGATAGAACTCAAGAGAGGGGGCAAAGGAGAGGGAGGGGGCTTCTCAGAGAAAGTTGAAAGCTACGAGCAAATCAACCAACGCTTCTTCAGACCTGTAAAAGTCGACCAGCACCGCCCCCTTCAACCGCGCCGTCCCTTCCTTACCACCCCCTCCTCCTCCTGAGGCTAGGCGACCAACCAACCACCTCCCCATCCTCGAATTCACCCCCTCCACCCCCATTCCCGCCCACCCAAACCCGAATCCCCGCGCGACGTGGTAAGGCATCGCAAAAGGAAAGGAAGCGGCTGAGCAGAAGGCGATGGGGAAGTGCGAGGAGAGGGGAGTTTGGGTGAGGAGGAGGGTTTGGACTGCGAGCGTTTTCTCGGGAATTGAGAGGACGGAGTGGATGTTGTACCTGTTTCGTGAGGCACACACAATCGGGGTCAGTCGTGCCGTCATGGAAAGAAGAAGGGAGAGACCAAGGTCGTGAGGGGAACTGGGCAAGGGGGGGGGGGACAGGGGGGGGGGAGAGAACCAACTTCAGACAGCCAAGAGAAACGAGAAGCAACGCACCAGTCTTGGATACCCAACGTCCAGCTCATCCCTTCCTTCTTACCCCGAGGCAAATCAACCTCAAACCCCTCCCTGACGCTGTCCCTCCACCCCTCAGGATGGATCCCCATCCCTCCCATCGCCTCCCACTCCCGCTCGTCCGCGGCCGTGCCAAAGCGCGAGAAGAGGACGATCTTGCCTCTCACTTCGGCCAGGCGGGGGATTTGGTTGGCAAGGAACCAGAGGGAGGGGGAGAGGGAGATGTAGGACCTTAGGAGGGCGAGGAACAAGGGTGTTGAGGCGTTCTCTGTGCGGGTTCGAAACGCACCCCATGAGTTCGTCAGTTTCCTTTCTTCGCTCTGAATCAGAAGTCTGGGAGGAAGGGAAGGAGAAAACGCACCTTGCTGAATCGACATAATGACCGTTTCTCGACTCGACTCGGGCGTCGTCAGGAACGTCTGCACCTGGGCGAGCAAGTCCTCAAAGTTTGCGCGCTGGGTGAGGATGCCGTGGTACGCGATCAACTTGCCCTTCTTCTCCGCTAGTCGAACATCTGTTTTCGCACCCCAGCCGAACGAGAGTGACAAAAGGCGTCAGTACAAAGTCAGGTGAATGTGGAGAGGGGAGAGGGTGGAAGGACAAACCGAGGAAACGGATGCCTTCTTGTAGCTGAACGCCGAGCGGCGTCGACGGCTGCTGGCACTGCGAGACCGGAAAGCCGTACAGGGCTGTCGACTGGTGCGTTCCTGGAAGACAGAGGTCACCGAGGAACATTGAGTCCGGCAGAGGGGTCATCCAGGAGTTCAGGGGTGGGTTGGAGATGAACACCAGCGTTCGTGAACTCTGGGAAACGTACAAGATGGCAGCCGGAGCTAGGTCAGTCGGATGGCAGTTCCGGCTACTCCAGAGTCCGCTAGGTTGCGTACCTTGTCGTAGAAGGCGCTGAGGTCCCAGATTGGTCGGACCAGAGTGGCCTGGCTGCCGTTGGACGAGCTGTCCTCTATCGGCCGGACCGTCGTTGTCCAAGCCTCAACCTTGCCCATCTTCCAACCCTGACGTTTCCGGAGGAGAACGAGCGTCTCCTTCTCCCCGCCCCGTCCGATCTTGAGCTCGAGTCGGTCGGGCTTGGTCAATCGTATGCTCGGAGGGAGGGCGAGGTGGGCTGAACTCCGTGATCCGAGATCGAAGGGTGCGAGCGAAACGTGCCCGAGGTCGATCGACAGCGGCCAATCGGTCGTGTTGCGGACGAGAAGGATGCGGTCAGAGCTGGATGCGGGTGCCATGTTTGCTGTTCGTGTAGATGGGGGAGGATGTTGAGTGGGGGGTCTGAATGGACCTGACGACGGGTTCGTCCAGCAGCAGCGCGTTCGAAGGAGAGCAATCAAGTGAACCCTTACCTCCATCCACTTTCTCCTATCCATTCCTACCCAGGCAGCTCTCGGACCCATGTCGACCGCATCCGTCTGGAACGTCCCGCGCGAGGCGAGAAACATCCTCAAGCGATTCAGAAAGAAGGAGCCCTCGCTCACGGTCGAGCTCTACCCAAACCACTTCCGGTTCCAGCACCAGGTCTGTCCCTTGACGTTCTCCAACCCTGCGCGATCTGAGTGACAGCAGCTGATCCGTGTACCTGGATTGTGTCTTATTGCAGAGCGGCATCTTTCTCTATGACAGTCCCATGAGCGTGAGTCGAATCGAGCACCGGTCGAGAGCGAACGACGCACCTACTCCGTCCATCCGAGACTGATCCTGTGAGCCCCCCCTTGATGCAGGCTTTCCTCGACGCGGTCAAAGCTCAGCAGATCCCAGCGCAACTGCTACCGACGCTCTCGACGGTCCGCATCAACGGCCAGCCCATACCGTTCTACGACGGCTGTCTCATCGTCGAGCTCGTCGACTTGCGAGCGTCCGTCGCCCAGCTCGCAGTCAACGGAGGTGAGGGAGAAGACTCGAAACCCATACCCGTCAGGGTCATCCTGAGACCGACGCCAGAGAGCAACTGGGTAGATCTGCAGCTGTTGAACGACGAGGTGGGCAAGGGGCGATGGGACGACGGGGACCTGCTCGAAGTCGAGGCACGCATCCTGGTACGTCTCCTACTACTCACGGTCGAGTGCAAGTTCTCCGCCTGACACCGGCTCCTTGCGCCGGTAGGCTTCGACAGGACCTCCTCTACACATTGGTACGTCGCTGTACGCCCTGCGCGTGGCCAACGAGGCGTGCTCGTCATCGTCGTCCATCGCGGGTCCGTCGTCCCAACCGTCACATCGACACCGAACCCGCACCTACAACGACAACGGCGACTCGTCCACCTTTTCCCTCCTCCGAACGGGCGCACCGTCCACCTCTTCCTTCCGGGCCAACTTTTCGCGCATGCAAAACATCGAGTCGTTCCGCCAGCGCGTCGCGGTCGACGCGTCGCTCAAGAACCCCGATCCATTCAAGAGTCGGCTCGCGCCGCCGCCGTCTAGAGTCGACGCCTCGCCCGAGAAGACGGAACTCGGCGGCCAGTCGTCGAACGTCTACGAGAGCCGACCCAACTCGCCCCAAGGCAAGGTGGCGGCCAAGCGGCGGGCATCAACGACGGCTCCTGGAGAGGAGAAGAAGCCACAGGCCAAGAAGAAGAAGAAGAACAAGGGTCAGGCTGCCACTGTAGCGGACAACGAGTCTGTCGCCGGCGACTCGAACGCTGGGTCGCCCGAAAAGTCTGCTACGCCCGCCTCGACGGCCGCTGGTCCCAAACCCAAGAAGCCCACAGGGAAGAAGACCAAGAAGAACGACGAGGCCGAGTCGACGGCCGCTCCGACCCCTGCCGCGTCCGAATTCGACGACTCGAAATCGACGACGAACAAGAAGGGGGCAGCTGCCGGCAAGAAGAAAAAGGGGTCGACGGCACCGACTCCCACGACCGCGGTCGCCAACCTCCCCTCCGTCGCGGCAGCGTCAACCGACATGTCCCCTCCTCACGAGATGTCGCGCAAACCGTCGATGGCTTCCTCCCTGGGAGCCTCCCCCGTCGTCTCCCACCTCGGACTCGCCAACCCTGGTATCGCACCCCCTCCCATCCTCATTCCACGCACTGGCCCGGCGATCCCGCAGTCGTTCACGAACCACCTCCAAAAGACTCAGCAGCCGTTCCAGCTCTCCCTTCCTACGGGACTCAACCAAGGAGGAGGAGGAGGAGGGACGGTGCCTTCGTACCCTTCGCATCTCTCCAACGGACTGCCTACACAGGCCGGCATACAAGCCATGCAGCAGTCGCTCGCCAATATGCAGCAGCAGCAGCAGATGGGCAACGTCAACGGTCGACCGATGTCGCAGGAGTCGCAGATTGCGCTACTCCAGGCGCAGCTGAGTCGGACGGCGCATGCGCAGGCGCAGGCGGCGCAGTTGCAGCAGGCTCAGCAGGCCGCGCTGCACGGGTTTGGGGGTCAGGGAGGTTGGAACGGCGGTCAGTGAGAGTGTGGGTGGGCCAAGGCTTGCTCTGTCTCTGTCTCTGGGGACTGGGGACGATTCTGCTTTGCGGGTTTTGAGTTGTATCTTCAAGAGGGTGTTTGTCGACACAAGGGCATGAGATGTCGGTTCTTTTTTGTTCTTTCCCGTCCATTGCGCAGCAGCAGGAGTTCGAGCAAGAAGTATGTACAGAGGCGAAAGGAAGGAACGCAGAGGCACTACTCGACGGTGCTGAAAGCGTACGACGCGTGGAACTCGTAAGGTCTGGTGGGAGAGTACCACTGGTCGTAGCCCCACCTGGAGATCGAAGTCGGAGAAGCGTCTTTGGTCAGTCTCTGAACCATCGCTAGAGTGCACTGCAGCTGCAAGAAAGGTGAGAACAAGAAAGGAAGGGGAGAACGCACTCTGGGTGGTTGATTGCGTCGATCACACCCTCAGCCTCGATGACCATGCACGAGTCCTGCTGAACGTACCCTCCTCCCTGGGACTTCTTCCTCCTCGTCGTACCGTCCTGGCCTCCACAAGTGTAGACCTGCAGCGCAGCCTGATCACTCTTCAACTCGAGCTTGATCCCCGACTTGGGCGAAAACACGCTCAGAGCAACCGAAGCAGGCGAAAAGGAGGAAGAGGGGGAGTTGACCCAACACGTATCGTAGCCTAGTTTGCCTAGACCGGGGTAACCAAGAGTCTCGTTCCAGCCTGAGCCGATCGGGCGGGGAAGGAGGAAGTCGTATGCTGTTCCTGTGACGTTGGTGAGTTCGCCGGTGGGGATGAGGATCGTGTCCGTTGTCACGACCTTGACGAAAGGAGGACCCGGTGGGGAGAGGGGAAAGGTCAGGGAGGGCTACTCTTGCGCTCTCAAAGAGATTAAAGAGGGATGGACGGCACCTTGTCAGCAAAGGGCAGATGCAGAACCCAGTCCTTGACGCTCGAGTCGTTCGACCCATCCTAAAGCAACAGAAGAGAAAGGCGGAGTCGGTCAGTGTTTCGTCAGTGCGAAGAGATTGTCGAAAAGGGAGAGGTACGAGGTCCCAATAGTCGTGGTGCGACAGCATAAGCGGCGTCCTCGCATTCGTTTGCGCGTACAGATCAATATCAAACACCCCTCCTGTTCGCAGAGTGTAGACGACTTGGGCGGTGACCGCGCCTGGAAAGCCTTCGAGACCGGCTAAAGGAGTGAAACAAAGGAACCTCACGTCAGCGTGTTGTCTCTTTGTCGGACTCGGAAAGAGAGGGAGAGTACGAGGGTCGTAAAAGTCTAGCTGGACAGAGTCGGACGTGACCTTGGTGACCGTCCAGGGCCTCCAGCCCCACCCTGACAACAGAAGGCGAAGGAGAAGATGTGAAGAACGTCAGCCCGCCGTCTTGGTTAACCGAAAAAGAGGGGTTAACAGAGGTGAAACGACAAACCGTAAGAGCCGCCGTGCAACGTATCGAGCCCTCCGTTCTCGTTGGCGACCGAGTTGAAGACCTCCCCCGTCTGCGAATCGGTGTACGTGTTGTTCTTGATACGGTTAGCGTACCTCCCGACGACAGGGCCAAAGTTGGGGTGAGAGGCGTCGGTTGAGTACGCCGTCAGGTCGTCGTACCCCAAAACGACGTCTCTGAGCGTACCGTTGCGGTCGGGGACGAAGAGGGACTGGAGGGTCGCGCCATAGGGGAGGAAGATGGCTGAAATGGACGCATCGGATGCGGTGAGCTTGATGGGCGTGAAGGGGGAGCGGGTCGAGTTGTCCCAGCTTGGGTTCTGCGCAACGGCCGGAGGGACGGCGGCGGCGAGGAAAGCGCAGCCGAGGAGCGCGAGATGCTGCATGGCGACTGGAGAGCGAGATGGACGAAAGGAAAGGGGATGAGCTCTGGCTGTCTGCTTTATAAGTGTCGATGGGATCAGTCTCGGGGTCAGCTGCCTCATATTTTCCTGCTAGAGGTCGACGTGGTGCGCTCAATGTGGACGTCGGTTAGGCGGACGAACGGATGGGGCTGAAGGCTTAGACAGATGAAAGCAGCCACATGAATAAAGCTGGTAATTCAAGTAATCCTGTCTAAGGGAGTTGGGTGCCTTGCTTGCCTGCCTGCCTGCTCTTGCTTGCCTGTCTCCAACTCGTCCTGCTCGTCTCCCCATCATGGTCTTCTTCTGTGCTAGTCAGTACCAACTTCTCAACGTGTAGCCTCGCATTCAACTCATCCTTTGGCGCTTCTCCCCAGTCTCTGGCACGCCGCCAACACACCCCGTCATCTCGACAAAGTCGGGCAATCTGTTTGAGAAGAGCCTGATCGAGAAGTACATCGGTCCGTCCCTTCCCTGCACACCAAGCTCCTTCTTTCTCCATCATGCCTCACGACTGACCTTCGACGTTTGTTGCTCTGTTCTGGTTTGGGTTCGCGGGCTTGGCTGGGATGCAGACGAGAACGCGCGGGATCCCATCTCTGGCGAGGCGCTCGGAAAGGAGGACCTCGTCGAGGTCAAGGTCTGTGAGTGCCCCGCTTTGCCTTCACCTCCCTTCACGCCCTAGGCAAGAAGTCGAGAGCTGACTCTCGGGAGTGTTCCATCCGTCTTCAAAGCGCCCAACGTGACCGCCCCCCGACCTTCCGCCGCCACTTCCGTCCCTGCCCTCCTCCACTCGCTCCAGTCCGAGTGGGACTCGCTCATGCTCGAGTCGCTCGCGCTCAAGCAGCAGTACCAGTCTACGCGTCAGGAGCTCGCTCACGCGCTCTACAGGGAGGACGCGAGCTTGAGGGTCGTCGCTCGGTTGGTGAAGGAGAGGGATCAGGCTCGAGAGTGCGTTTTGCCTTCGCCTTCCTTCCCTGGCCTCTTTCGCTCGTGCTGGACGCGCTGACATCCGACTTCCCATCCGCCTTTCAGGGCTCTTGCGTCCGTTCAGGCCACTCTTGGCATCACTCCTTCGGCCGAGGGAGCTGCCGCTGCTGCTGGAGACGTCGAGATGGAGGCTGAGGGAGCGCCGGCTGAGGGATCGTTGCCTGCTGCTGTCAAGGCGACCGTCGAGGAGACCCACAAGGCGTGAGTTTACTCCATCCATTCCTTTGAGCAACGTTTCGTCTTGCTCGCACTAGGCGCAGTAACTGATTCGACCCGCCATCCTCTCTCAGCCTCTCGTCTGTCCGAAAAAAGCGCAAGGCTCCTGCCGGCTACGCCGACGCTGCCGCCGTCGCAACCTACACTCAGTCGCTCGAAATCCCCTCTCTCCACGCCGCCAAGCCCCCGGGCGTCACAGCGCTCGACGTCTCGGCCGACGGCAGCCTCGTCCTGACCGGTGGTGCCGACAAGCTGGTCCAGATCTACGACCGGTCGTCGAGCAAGGTTGTCGCCTCGCTCAAGGGCCACACCAAGAAGGTCACCAACGTTGCGTTCCGAGAGGCTGAGGGCAAGCCCTCGCTCGCACTCTCTGCTGCCGCCGACGGCAAGGTCAAGGTCTTTTCCGAGTCGGAGGGAAGCTGGTCGGCCGCCCACAACATCGTTGTCTCCAAGAAGGACATCACTGGCCTCGCTCTGCACCCGTCCAAGGCCTACGCGGCCGCTTCGTCGCTCGACTCGACCTGGTCGCTCCTCGACCTCGAGCGGGGTGAGATCGTCCAGACGTACGAGGCGCTGTCGACCTCGGAGGGCTCGTACTCGTACTCGTCCTTTGCCGTCCACCCTGACGGACTCCTCCACGGAGGAGGTACCGTCGATGGAGCCGTTCGAATCTGGGACGTCCGGGACAAGTCTGCCCTCGCTGCAACACTGTCGAACGAGTCTGGCTCGGCCGTTCCGGCACTGTCGTTCTCCGAGAACGGCTACCACCTCGCCGTCGCCAACTCTGCCAACTCATCCGTCGGTATCTTTGACCTTCGAAAGCTCAGTCTGATCCACACGATCGAGCTCCCTACCGCGTCTGCTCCCGGAGGAGGAAAGATCAACAGCGTGAGATTTGAGCCTTCGGGCCAGTTCCTCTCGGTCGCCGGAACCGACTTTAGGACGTTTAGGAACAAGACGTGGGAGGAGGCCGTCCTCTTTGATGGGAACGCTGGAGAGTTAACCGAGGCCAGGTTTGCGAAGAACGGGTCGGAGATCGTGTTGAGCGGGATGGACAGGACCGTCCGGGTCCTCTCGGCCCCTTCGGCGTAGACTTGCCAGCGAGAGTCGCAGTAGGGAGAGGAAGTGGTTGAAGGGTCGTCAGGAGAGGGGAAGGGAACTTCGTTTTCGTTGTTTCCTCTCTGTTTCTTTTTGCTATCCAAAAGGAATTTTCTTATTTTTTTGTTTCGTTTTTGAGAGTGCAGAGCTGCGTCGGCGGAGAGACGAACGAAGACTCGAGAGAACTGAAAGTCTGGCGATCTGCTCGGTCTCGAGAGAGAGCTGGCCGCCCGAGGGAAGGAAGTCTGGAATAGGTTCCTGCCCGTACTTCGGCTGAGAAAGCAGACGCACCTGCGTCACGAGGTGGAGCCCGAGGCGCAGGAGATCGAAGACATCAAGAGAGCGGCTTCCTTCCTTCCCTCCTTCCCTCCCCCTCCCTCCTCCCTCCATCACCCATTCTCATTCGACAAGCGCAATAATCTCATCCATGTCGATCCTCCCCACGCCCTCGGACAGCAGACCGTCCACCAGCTCTTCCTCCTCGGCAGGGTACGACATCCACGACCTCCGGCACCTGAGCCCTCCTTCATCCTCGCTCCTCTCCCAGCTCCGGGCTGGCCTGTCGACGACCGACTGGCGCGGGAGCTCGGACAGTCCCGAGTGGCAGTTCAGGAGGAGTCTGCCGACGATGTTCCTTTACGACGAGAAGGGCCTTCAGATCTACGAGAAGTGCGCAGCAGCTTGCCCTTCCTCCCTTCCCCATCTCGCTTTCAGCATCTGACTCACTCGACCTCCATTGGGTTTCCCGGCAGAATTACTACCGACGTGCCAGAGTACTACCTCTACTCGGCCGAGCTCAATCTGCTCAAGAAGCACTCTGCCGAGATCGTCGACGTCCTCTTCCCCTCGACGTCGACCGATGACGACGTCCACTCTGACGGCGGCGGAGGAGAAGGTGGAGGCAGCAAGACACGCCGACCGGCCGTCCCGCGATGGAGAGTCGGCGAGTGGGGGTCGGGGGCGGTGGGAAAGTACAACAGGGGCGTCAATGGCGAGGAGGGAGTTGACCAGGCGTCGAGAGCTCTTGGGCGGCGGGAGGGTGCGAGTGGGTGTAGTACGGCCGAGGGAGCGTTGGAGGGAGTCGTTCTCGAGTTGGGTGCCGGCAGCTTGAGCAAGACCAGGTACGTTTCCTGATGCTCGAGAAGACTTGCAGACTGTGGACTGATTTGCCTTCGCCTTTTGCCACAGCTACCTGCTCTCTGCTCTGTCCCACCGACACGGCGAGCGCTCCGCAGAGACTAAGGTCCAGTACCTCGCGCTCGATCTCGATCACGCCGAGCTCGTCCGGACGATCGACACGGTCGCCTCGTCTGCTTTTGGCAAGGAGATGAAGGACGGCAACGTCGACATCGGTGGGGTGTGGGGCACGTTTGACGCTGGTCTCGAGTGGGTGTCCGAGGGGGATCATCTGCCTTCTTCTGCGGCTTCTAACGCTCAGTCGGAGGAAGCGCTCGAGGAGTCGGACGAATTCGCATGGGACGCTTCAGTTGCTCGGTCGTCGCCTATCGCTATCGGCGGCAGGAAGAGGTCGGGTTCGCAGGACAGCCGAGCGAGTTCGCTGCCCGGCCAGTCGTTCCCCACGCCTCACTACGCCCTCCCTCCTTCGCCTCCTCAGTCTCCCGAGGTGCGCCCCACCAGCCGGACCGACCAGCCGCCCGCTGATGGCCTCTCGAGGACCTCGTCCGTCGACTTTGCCCACTCGACCGAGGCAGAGACCGCCGACGTCGACGTGCCCACGCACTTCCTCTTCCTCGGGTCCAGCCTCGGAAACTTCAACCGACCGGACGCGGCCGAGTTCCTGCGGTCCCTCCCTCTGCGAGAAGGCTCGGGCGACTGTCTGGTGCTTGGTCTGGACGGGCGCAACGAGCAGGAGATCGTCGAGAAGGCGTACAATGACCCTCAGGGGATCACCAGGGAGTGGGCCGAGAATCTGTGGAACGTGAGTACTCGTTCAATTGAACACCTTGTTTTGTGACCCCTCGCCTGACTCCCTTTTTTTCTCTCGCAGGGCATCGAGAGGCAAGTCAGCTGGCAAGGTGCGCCTGGGACGATGAAGGACACCTGGAGGTATGAGGGTCGGTACGACGTCCAGGAAGGTCGACACGAGGCCTTTTTCCGCTCTCTCGAGGACCAGACCCTTCACATTCCCGCCGACCCTGCCGATGCCTCGACCGAACCCCTCGACGTGCACGTGCCCCGGGACGAACTGCTCAACATAGAGTGGAGCTACAAGTACTCGCTCTCCGAGGCGCTCACGCTTTTCGAGTCGGCTAACCTGCGACCGATCACCCGCTTCAACGAGCCCGGGTCGTCGTACAACCTCTGGGTCCTCGAACGCGCTCCGTTCCACTTCCCCAGCCTCGGAAAGGCGTTGGCCGCTGCTGCCGCTGCGCCCGAGGAGAGTCTCGCCGGCCAGATGGGCCAGAAGGAGGGTCAGGTCAAGTTTGGCGTGCCTAGAAGGGAGGAGTGGGAGGAGCTCTGGGCGATGTGGGACACGATCACGCTCGGGATGATCCAGAAGGAGATGCTGCACGAGAAGCCGATCGACCTTCGGCACAAGAATCTGTTCTACCTGGGCCACATCCCAGCCTTCGCCGACATCTTCCTCTCGCGCTTCCTCAAGGAACCTCACACGGAGCCAGAGTACTTCAAGGTGCGCATCTGTCCATCTCTTCATGACCGGCGATGTGAGAGGCTGACTCGATCGTCTTTCCGCCCGCAGGACATCTTCGAGCGAGGAATCGACCCCATCGTAGACGATCCTACTTCGATTCACCCTCATTCGGAGGTTCCGACCAAGGACGAGGACTGGCCTGCGATCAACGAGATTCTTGCCTTCCGAGACCGAGTCCGGGCTCGAATCCTGTCGGTCTACGATCAGGTCGACTCTGGACAGCGGAGCTTGAGCCGACGACTTGGCCGGGTTCTCTTCATGTGCTTTGAGCACGAGGCCATGCACGCCGAGACCCTCCTCTACATGCTTCTCCAGTCACCCGCAACACTCCCTCCTCCCGGCTTCTCTATCCCGCACTGGCCGTCTCTCGCCCGCGTCTGGGATGCTCAGCACAAGGTCGACCAGGCTCAGCCCTCTCAGGTCCGACTAGGACCGACGACCGTCACGCTCGGCCTCGACGACCCTGAGCGCGACGACGGACTGTACCCCGACGAAAAGGGGTGGGAGAAGCACACTTTCGGCTGGGATCTCGAGCACGGATCGCACACGGTGTCCGTTGGAGAGGTCGAAGTTGAGAGGAAGCCGATCACCAACGGAGAGTACAAGGCGTTCCTCGACGATTCGGGCAGCAAGGTCCTTCCGGGAAGCTGGCTGAACGACGAAGGTATCTGGAAGGTGCGTTCACTTAGATACCTCCCCTCGAGAGGACTTCATCGCTGACCTTATTTTGCCTTCGTCGACTATGCAGGTCAAGACCGTCTTTGGACCGGTCGACTTCTCCGTCGCTCAGCACTGGCCCCTGATGGCGTCGTTCAAGGAGCTGGACGCGTACGCCAAGAGCAAGGGCGGTCGACTTCCCACCGAGCCTGAGCTGCGGGCCTGGATGGAGTACGAAGAGGGAGACCGGACGGACTGGGAAGGGTCCAACACTGGGCTGCGCAACTGGTCAGTCTGAAAAATACTGAGCTTGCTTCTTCTAGTTCAAGTTTTTGACCAAGGCCCGGCTTCTCCCGTTTAGGCATCCCGTTCCGGCCGAGCTCTCTCGTGAGGAGGATACCGGCCGAGTGCCAGGTTCCAACGGAGGAGTTTGGGAGTTTGTGCGTGCCCCTCCACTTTCGTTCGCGGCCTCTCGTCACGTCGTGGTCCTGACCAGCCGATCGTTCCGTCTGCCAGACTTCCACTCTGCTCGAGGGACACCCCGACTTTGTCCCCGGCGAACTCTACCCCGGCTACTCGACAGACTTCTTCGACAGAGTCCACCACGTTGTCCTCGGCGGATCATGCCTGACCGTCCCTCGTATCGCCGGTCGAAGGTCGTTCAGAAACTTCTACCAGGCCGGGTACGGCTTTGCGTGGACCGGAGGACGAATCGTGTACGACGTCTAAAAATCATCTTGCTCGAGGGGATCGACCTCGACTTTTCCTGTAGCCTTTCTTCTTGCCTTGTTGTCCCTTTGCCTTCTCCTGCCCAAGTGTATGATCTCACCTCTCAAGGTCCTTGCGCCATGCTTGCGTTATCAGGGAAGACGACCATGGATACGGAGGGGGGGAGGGATGAGCGGGGAGCAGAGCGGGGAGGAGGGAAGCAGGACTGCAGGGTCTCGAGGTTTCAAGGTCTCCAGTAGTCATCCTTCCAGTGGTCGTCGTCCGGCTCTCGAGGCACTGAATGAAGCGGAGACTGCAGTCAGTCCACGAAAGTTCTGGATGGAGAGGAGGGGGAATGCAAAACGCACATTGAAACCCACTCGCCGAGACCGAAAGCAACCCCGTCTTCTTATCCACGACCGTCTTGAACTTTCCCTCCCACGGCTGAAACGCCTCGACCATGATGAAGAACATGCTCGTGTACTCTCCCCTCCACGAAATCCTACCCGACGAGCGCTCGTAGGACCGCACCCAGGGAGTGTCGACGCGGTCGATCGACCCTGGGAGGTAAACCCTCTCGCTTAACAGCTTTTCGAGCAGTTCGAGGAGTCGGTGGACGGAGATGGGTCGGCTGGGGTCTTTGAAGGAGGAGGGGATTGAGGTGACATTTGAAAGGGAACGCGATTCGGGCAAGTCCAAGCTGAACGACGCCAGACTCGAGACGGGCGGAAAGGTCGCGTTCTCCTGCATGGCTACTTGATCGACGAGCTTGATCGTCCCCCCGTTGCCCGATTTCGAACGGACGGTCCAGGTGGAAAGGGCAGCGTCGTCGATGAAGACATGTCGAAAGATCGGGTGGAAGAAGACCTTTCTCCTCCCCTCCATCTCTAGCTCCTAAACGAGTGCCTGCTCCTTCAGACGGCTGCGGAAGAGCTGTCGATCGAAGCAGCCGCTAGAGAGGACCCAGGCGCTGAAGGCGTGGTTGATCGCTCGGGCGCGATGGAGGTCGGAGTAGGTGAAGGTGGCGAAGATGGACAGCCAGAGCTCGACGGGCAGGGGCGGGTTGGAGAGCTGGGTCAGGTCGATCTCGAACGGCATGCCGACGTCGAGGAGGGCGCCTCGAGAGGGGCCGGTCCGAGAGATGACAGCCCTGCGAGGAGCCACAGGAGAGAGGAGGAGGAAAGACGGTGATGAATGGGAGAAGTCGAGCGAGGCAGTCGCGGGCGGACCCTGGACGGATGACCTCGACGTTCAAACCCAGCCCCCGTTCTTGCAAGACAGGGAGTAAGGCTATATCAGCTCCAGTGAAGCTGGACGAGCATCACTGTTCAGTCCGTCAGCTCGCCCTCAGCAAGTCGCGAAGCACGGACGATGGGATGGTAAGGTACAGAGCGCAGCACCATTCTCATCCTCAGTAGGGCAGCTCTCCGATCTGCCACTCGCCGTCAACCTTCCTGACGACCCGCTGCTCGCTGACCTCGGTAGCGAGGTCGAGTCCCTTGTAGAGGTGCCCAAACTTTTCACCGACGCTGGGGGCCAGGTCGAACTGGAGCGTCTGCTCGATACGAGGGATCGTTCGAGGGATGGAGAGCAGGTGAACGACGGTGTGGTCCTTGAAGAACCGGCCGAGGGTCGCTCGGAGCTGGAGGAGGCGGCCAGGGGTGACAGGATCTGTCTGTCAGAGATTCGCAGAGGAGGGGACGTAAAAGGATAGGCGGACCTGGTCCGACGTGGAAGAGTGGATGAAGCCGTCGTTGCAGTCGAGAGGCGTTCCAGGCCATAGGGTGCCCGGCTGAGGGGCGGGGTTGAACAGGGCCTTGTGCTCGTCCTCGGTCAGGATCTTGTAGAGGACTGTGCACGTCTCGGGAGCGGGTGACATGGCGAGAGAGAAAGAGAGAGTAGGGTAAGGAGTACGAGTGGAGAGGGAAGGAGTCGGGTCTCTCGGACGCGTCTGCAGCTCACTTGGGCTGGACGCGTCAAACCAGGACCCCGACTCGCTCTCCCTCTCAAACGCGACTCTCTCAGACCAACGACAGATCTGCAAGCTCCCAGATCGTGCACGAGATCATACGCGAAGAGTTCTATCGTTTGTGACTTGGTCCGAGGTGCGTGGGCCTACTTCGTGAAGCCCCTCCCTCCGACAGCACGCTGACCCCCGCCCTTCTTTGCCTCAACGTGCAGCACGACAGCAGCCTCCTCAACTCCCTCGAGATGAACGCACAAGCTGAGATGGATCTCGACCTAGCCGACCGGACCATGGGAGGCTACGGAGTCGAGGAGGAGCTCGAGCGTCTCCGCCAGAAGGAGAAGATCCGGGAGGCCAAGCTCGCTGCAGAGGAGGGTCTCGGGCGGGACGACGTCGACGAGAAAGGAAACCCGCCAGAGGGATCGTTGACGCTGGAGGAGTACATCATGCCGACTGTGCAGAACTCGATCAACGCGCTGGGTGGCTGGGAGGTACGTTCTGCATCCTTGGGCTTTCAGCTCCGTCCAGCCTGTCTGACGCGCAGCCCTGACCCATGTTCCGCCACCCGTTTGTTACTTGCAGGAGGTCGAAGACGAAGTCGGCAACATCTCGAAGGTCTATCGACCAGGAGACAACATCGTTGGTTGTCTCAACGACATCTTCAAGCTCTCGCGGCTGGACGAGGAGGACGACGGGCGGACGGTCGCCAGGACGTTCGCCAAAACGAACCTGATGGCCGAGTTGGTGACGATTATTGTCGAGCTGAGTGACGAGGGCGCGTTTGGAAAGAAGGTGGGATCGAAAGCAGGTATGGCCGTTCTTGCTCTCGAGTCGCTCTGGGTGAGAAGCTGACGAGGTACGGCGTGGCTTGCGTTCCATCCCCTCCAGCCCGACTCATCGCTCGACTCACCTGGCCCATTGACGTCGCGTCAGAACTTATGGAGGCGGACGATATCGCTGAGGTCAACCCTGACTTTTCGTCCCTCCTCCGATCGCAGCTCGAGTACAAGGCTCTGCTGCTTCGCCCAGGGAAAGTGCTTGAGAAGCTCATGGACTTGCTGTTACCCAACCTTACCAACCCGACCACGTACGTTTTTGCCGCCTACGTTTCAGCTCTCTGACAGAAGTCTGACTTGGACCTCCCTTTTGGCTGTAGGAGGGACAAAGAGAAGATTCGCCAGGAGGGAGAGGTTCAAGCACTTCTCTACATCATTCGCAACCTCGCCATGATCAAGGACGCCCCAGCATCGACCAGCCTCTCGGCCGACAACGTCGAGAAGGCATCGCTCCAGTCCCGGCTGATCGAGCAACTCGAAACGTCCGACTTCCTCCCCCTCCTCATCACCCTCGCTTCTTCTTCCAACGCTCGAGAGTTCAACCAGTACAATGTTCTGATCCTCGACATCGTCCATCTCCTCTGGCGAGGCGTCTCACCCGCGGACCTCTGCAGAGACCAAAAAGTTGTCGCTCGGGAGAACCTGTCGGCCCTGCTCGAAAAGGAGGACCTCGGCAAACTGTCAGCCAGCCGGAACTCGTCCTCGCGCCACTCGCGCTTCGGGGCGACCGTCTCGGTCCAAGCGGACGACGGACGGCGAGTCGTCCTGAGTAAAGGAGCGGCCGTCAGGGGGGATGTGGGCAAGGTGATGGATTTGAGCAAGAAGAGGGGGAAGCTCAACGCCCACTCGGCAAAGATGGTCGACGCCAACGGCAAGGTCGAGCTTCAGGGAGAGGCCGCTCTGATCCTCAAGTCCTTTTCGGAGGAGTTTGTCCGGACGGCGTTCAACAGTACGTTGCCTCTCGTTGACCTATACGTTTGGTCCCTGGCACTGATTGCTGTATCGTCGTACCCTGCCAAACAGCGTTTGTCGCCTCGATCCTGAACGACATCCGCAGAGAGGAGTCAAAAGTCAAGGACAAGGACAACCTCCGACTGGCCCAAGTCTGCTCCTTCATCGTCGAGTTCTTCACCCTCTCTCGACAGCTCGCGACCGACAAGATCGTCGCAAAGACTAAGGCTGGCGAGGACGTCGCGGACGCTAAAGCACAGCTGCAGGCCGTTTGGAACTTTGGTTACCTGGCCGAGTTCTGCGACATGACGACGATCATTCACCTCAACAAGCGCCTGTACATGGTGATGGAGGACTCGGTGCGTCTTTCTCGCTCCTTGACTGCGTTGCAAGCCGATCGACAGCCTGACCCCGGGTCTCCCTTCTGCCCTTCGACAGCCTCCTGGATGGGTCGAGATTGAAGCTACCTGCCACTGCTTCTGCCAACTGGTGAGTTTCTACCTACGGCCGGCAGCTCTACTCTAGTCGTTCTGACTGGCCTCTTTTGCTTCCTTCCAGCTTCTCCTCCTGGACTCGATGGGCTCCAGCGGCGAAGAGGCCTCTGTGGATGCCGCCCAAGTCCTGCAACACAAGATATACTACAACGCCGAGCTCCTCGAACGTCCCATCAAGCTACTCATGAACTACAAGAATCAGTCTACATCGTGAGTTCCTCCCACTCTACCTCAGTCACGCAAATCGCTACGAGACTGACGCGCGGCCGTCTGTGTTGCTCAGATACCTCGACACCGTCATCCACTTCTCCTACGTCTTGCTCAGGATGCTGGAGCGGCACTCGAAGGAGAACGCGCACAACATGGTTATTCGAAGGCTCAAGAGGGGTGGCAAGAAGAAGCAGGTCCGGCGAGGTACGTCTTCCTTCCTCCCACTCTCGCACGACGCAAACGCAATCGCAAAGTCTCATCGCTGACGACTTCCGACGGGTCGGGCGTTCAGATCTCGACAGCGATCAGGAGGACGAGGACGACTACGTCGAGTCCAACGTGTCGAAGTACTCGGACCATCTGTTCAAGTTTGGAGAGTTCGAGCAGGTGCGTTGCCGTTCTTTTGAAGCTTCTTCTTGAGAGAAGCTTTGGCTGATCGTCTCTTCCTCACTTATAGAAATGGCGAGACGAGCGGGTGCTGCACACCTGCCTGGTCTATCTGGAGCGCTACGAAGAGTTTACATCGCCAGACCAGATGAAGCGTGTCGTCAACATCCTCCACAGGATTGCCGTTCGACTCAAGACGGAAGGGATGTTCTTCAAGGTCCGTCACTCCCCTGACCTCGTTGTGCTCGTCGGTCCCCTGACATCCGGGTGCCGTTTTCAATCAGGTTTCGATCCTCAACCTCTTCAAGCACATTCTCGACAACCAAGCCACGCTCCCTCGAGGCCCAGCTTCCAAGGAGCTTCTCAATCTCATCAAGTACCTCCTTCGCCAGTTCTTCAAGGAGGCGGAGAAGTCTGCCTTTATCATCGTCGAAGCTCTCTTCCCCAAGAACAGGAACCAGTGGCAGGCCCACTCGACCTGGACCAAAGAGGAGGACTCGAACAGCTCGGGTACGGATCAGGGTCAATCGAGGGTCAAGAGGGTACGCTCCTTCGCACGCACGACTTTTTCATTACGGAGATGGAGGGCTGACTACCCGCTACCGCTGATTTGCAGGCGCCTCGGATGCCGGCAGAGGTACAGGTCAAGGACAAGAGCCTCAGCGTCACTCAGCAGATCGGAGTCGCGGTCGGTGCTTTGCTCGAGTCAGAACAGATGGCCCTCGTCACCTGGACCATCGAGGTTCGTGTTCACTCGCTCGCTTCGATCTGCGCCAGAGCCATACTGAACAACGACATCGGCCTGCCTCATCTCTAGACCCTGAAGGACGCCTCAGCAGCTCGGAACGAGATCGTCTTCCACACGGACGGCCTGCCTCCTGTGACCTCCGACTTGACCGACGAGGAAGTCAGAGCTCGGATGACGGACGAGCAGCAACCCTCAGAGGATGCGCTCGCCAAGTTCACCGCTCACTGTGAGTCCTACTCTCAGCGTTGCTTCCGAGTGACGATCTGCTGACGACCACACTCTATCACACTTGCAGCCATCATGCCTGATAGCGATGTTCGTAAGGATGCTGTGACCAACAACTCTCAGCTCAAGCTGCTCTTCCGACTGCTGGATTTCAAGACGGAGGGCTTGGGTTTGTCTACCTCGACTTTTCCGTTCAAACGTCCGGACGCTGACCTCGCATGCCTGTCGTTCGTCATTGTCAGAAAACGAACCTCCGTTGCAGTGGTTCATTCCCATGTATCAGAAGCCAACGGACCTCGAGGCGAACGCGCGGATCATCGAGCTCTTCATTCGAGAACCCGTTGAGGTTCGTCGACCTTCTCCTCTCATTCTCTTGTCTTCCGCTGTTCTGACTTGTCGCTCTTGCTGTCCGTCCAGGTTGAAGGGGACACCATCGCGGAGCTGCTCATGCCCAAGAGGAGAGCTCCAAAGGGAGGACGACGGGCCCCTCGACAAAGACAACGGGCAGCGAGGACCGACCCAGATGGCGACAGCAGTGCTGGAGACGACGACGACGGTCTTCCTCGTGCCGCTCGCGCGCGCAGAAAGAAGAAGGTCGAGGAGACCAAGCACTACAAGAGTGCCGCCTGGATCGAGGTGCGCCTTCTTCTCAATTACCGTACTTGATCTTCTTGCTGAGACAGAGACATCCCTGCCTTTCCGCAGGACTCGGACGACGATGTGGGCGACACGGAGTTCTTTGCGAGAGAGGCTGAAGCGGTCAGTCCTCGTTCAGACGAGCTTTCTTCCTCTGCAGGGCCGGTCGTCTGACTCTCGGGTTCTCAATCCCTTGCAGATTGCTCGAAAGGAGGCCGAGGTGGAAGCAGGTATCTCGACGTCAACCATGCAGTCTCAGGGCACCAAGAAGCGCAAGGTTCTCAAGGACAGTGCGAAACGAGGAGGCAAGCGACGCAGAGGCTCGACGGCTACCGACTCGCAACTGCTTGGGACGGCATCCGATGCCAACGGATCGATGTCGGACGACGAAGGTTCCAGTCGCGCTGGAAGCAGTGTGCGGGCCTCTAGCGAACGCCAGGCTTCGACCATCCCTACCGACGCTGAGATGTCCGACGCTACGGCTTCCGACGTCTCTCCGGTCAAGAAGCAACGACCCATGGCCAAACCGAGGTTCCAGACGGCCCCAAGTGAGTGCTGACTCTTTTTTTGGTCTAGCCTTGGTGCTTTTACTGACCCAGTTTTTTGCCTTGCGTTTCACCAGTGCTTCTTCCAACCTCCGACGACGATGAGCCAGCAGGCAACAAGTCTGCAGAGGATGACGAAGACGAGGACGACGAGATTGTCAAGGCATCAACGGCCAAGCCTAATAAGCGACGAGTGGTGCTCGAGGACTCGGAGGAGGAGGTTTAAGAAGGAGAGGGAGGGTATTTGAGGGGGAGAGGGAGGGTGTTTACGAGATGGGGGCCATAGATCAATCATCATGACTTTACGAACAACCTCTTGGAGCTGAGCGGCTCTGGCGACCGCTCTGACAATCTCTGAGGCGTGATCACCCAGCATGCCCTTCTCTCGTCGAGAGGAGGGTCTGAGTCTGGCCGTTGGGTAGCAAGATCTGGTGGGCCTTGACCATTTGGCTATGTCCGTGCATTGAGCCGATCTCTGGGTAATGGCCTCCAGGACTTGCCAGACCGATCACGGAGTGTATCGACCTTCAGGAAAGTAGCCGCGGAAGGCGCCCTCCTCGACCATGTCCGTCGCCTCGACGACAGCGTAGACCTGCGTGAGCAGCAGCGGGAAGCGTTGACTCCAGAAGCCAAGGAAGCCCTCGGGCACGGGCGACATGGCTTCGAGGAGGGCGGGAGGGAGGTCGAGGAAGTGGTGCCGCTTGTTTCTGAGGGCTCGAAGGAGATCTCTCAACGACCCGACGTCGTACTGTAGAAGAGATGAATGTGACGTTAGCCGAGAGGGACATTTTGGTGAATTGTGAGAAGCGAGACGGACCTTGCGGTACTTCCCGAGACTCTCAACAAAGTCACGGTTCATCTTTGCGAGCCAATCGCCGTTGGGGATGACCTTCTTCGCGCGAGACTCCAAGGAGACCAGCCAAGGGTGGGGAGGGTCGCGCTCGAGGATCTCAAAGCGGTCCGAAGCGTCCTGAAGGAAGGCAAGCTGTCGACCAGGAGGCCAGAAACATGGGTGCTGAAGCACAAAGGGGAGCGATGGCCTGTCGGAGAGCGTTTCACAGTCAGTGGAGGCCATCACAGGGTAAACGACGAGCGAGACTGACCTTTTCCGGCTGTCAAAGGTGATCATGCGATAGATGAGATCTTGCGCCTCCGAGCTCTTGACCGAAAACATGGAGCGGACGTCTGGCCGGTTCTTGATGATGTTGCGCTCTCGTTCGAGACGCTCGCCACTGTGGTTGAGGGCAAGTCAGTACGCAACCGGACGCCCAAGAGGAGGGAACTCACAAAGGATGAAGCCCTCCGCTCAAAGCCCAACCTATAACGCAACCGAGCGCAAAGACGTCGACCTTCCTGCTCAGTCGAGCCGACCGCGCCAGCTTTCCGCCCCCGCTGCCGCTGCCACTTCCCTCCGCTGCACCGACAACCTCCCAGTCTCCCCCTCCCTCATCCCCCTCGCTTCCGTCCATCAGCAGCTCCGGTGCTCGCCATCCTGGCGATCCGGTAGGCAGGTGGCCGGTCGTCGACGCCGAGTAGAGTGTCGCTCCGAACGAAGACTGGTCGAGCGTCTGCTGCTTGGCCAGTCCAAAGTCCGAGATGAGCAGACGGATCGAGCCGGACTTGGTTACCGTGACGAGGATGTTTTGAGGTTTGATGTCTCGGTGGCAGATCTTAAGCGAATGGAGGTGCTCGACTCCTTGAACGGCCCCCATCATGACTTCCTCCTTGCGGTCCCTCCACTGGTCCCAGATGGCAGCGTCGCCCTTCGGCCCCCTCTCGACTAGCTCCGACAGACTGCAAGGACACAACTCGAGAGCGATGAGCAGCCACGGTTCTCGATGTTCCTGGTAAAAGTAGCGGATGATGTTGGGGTGGTGGTCGGACGACTGGAGGAGGGTAATCTCGCGCTCGTGCAGAGATGTGAAGTGCGAGAGCAGTCGCTTGACCGCGACCGGGCGAGACTGAAAAGAGCCTTTGAAGACGAGCGTCCCGTGCGATCCCGTTCCGAGAAGGGTGTCCGAGATGGTAAGGGCGTCCGACGTCGAGGGTATCAACGAGGTCGGCACGGCGGGTCCTAGCGTCGGGAAGGACTCGGAGGGTGAGAGGCGAGGAGTCGTCTGGGCCGAGACGAAGGTGGTCGAGGGTAGGACGGGAGTCTCGACAGCGTGCTCGTCGTCGTCGTCGTCGGGTGCACCGCCATCGTCGTCGCCTTTCTTGCCCTTCCTCTTTTGACGACGCTTCTTCTTCTTGCTGTCGTCTCCGACAACCTCCGGGACTGCGGTCGCCAGGATGTCCGATGTGGTGACCTCCTTGGAGGGAGCGTCGAGCGGGGAGTTGTTCGGTAGAAGTGAGGAGTCGAAGTGAATCTGGGAGGCGGCCGAGGGAAACGCGAAGCGGCCGGGGGGTGCGGGAGATTGCTCGATCTTGGACGCTAGCGACCCGGGCGCTGAAGAAGCTGGACTAGTCGCCAGTCGACCGAGGTAGGCGATGGCCGAGCACAGTGCCAGGACCCCGATCCACCTGAGGACTCTCCTCACGACTCCCTCGTGGTACACCGTGACCTTGTCCGCCTCCGCCTCACCTCTCACGTTCGACGGCCCGCTCTCGCCAGCCTCGATCATCCTCCGCTCGACGACCTTGGCAACCCCTTCTCCAAACTGCGCCCCCCAGACGTCCCGAGTCTGAACAGCGGCTTCCTCCAGAGCAGGTGTTGCACCTCCAGGATGCCAACCCTCGAGCTTGGCCGACAGCGCAGGAAGGTTGCCAGCGACGCCGAGCAGCGGGAACGACTCCTTCGACAGGGCTACGAAACCCCTTCCCATCGTCCCACCACCCCGAATGACCAACACGCCCGACCTCCCACCCCCAGGCAAGGAAGGGATGGCTTCCTTCCTCACGTTCGCTTGGCGACTGACGAACAGCCCTCCCGTCTCGCGCAAAACAAAGACGTCCCAGACGCCGACGGGGAGTTCGGCTCCGAAGCCTTGCGTCCAGATGGCTTCGAACGTTGCCGACGACGTTTCGACCAGTCCGAGCAGGCCAGTCTGGCCAGGAGTGGTTGCGAACTGGACGTAGCGAGAGTCGAGAGAGTAAGGGAGGGAGAAGATGGAGGACGGATGTTCTGGAGAGGTTCTTGGAGAGAAGGTTGAGTAGTGCAGAGACTGGGAGGGTATTGCAGGTGAGGTCGGCGTGTGTACTTGGAGAGTGTAGTCTGGAAGGGGGCGGAACGGCGACCATCAGCATCTTGAGGTAGCCTGACGTCGGGTTGGGAGACCTACCCGTTCTTGTCAGCCAGAGGATCTGGCCGGCATCCTCATCATCTCCTTCCAGCCCGTCCAGCAAGTCTTCCAGAGCCGTCTGCCGAGCTGCTGCCTTCCTCGACGACCCGGTCGAGCCGCTCTCTACGCCGTTGACGACCTCGCCCGAGCGCATATCGATGGCGATCAGAGCCGTAGACTGCGAGCCGACAAAGAGCCTGGAGGGGTTGGGATCTGAGGCAAAGTGGACTGGCGAAGAGTGAAATGAAGCTTGGACTCTGCAAGGGACAAAGGACGGAAGAAAGTCAGTCAGTGAAGCTGCTGCGCTGGCAGGCCGGTCGAGGAAGGAAGGACACCTACAGATCGGGCACGGTTACTCCCAGTTGCTTAACCTGCCAGTCGGACGATCTCTTGGTTGCGAGGTAGACCATGCCCTCCCTCGGGTCGACTAAGAACTTCTCTGCGCCCTCCGCCAGATCGTCTTCGTCCTCGTCCTCGTGGGCTGCTGCAGCTCGCTCGTGCTCGTTGACAGGCAGCGCCGGAGGAATGACCCACCGCTCCTTGCCCGTCTCGCGATCGAGGGCGTGCAGACCGCCCGAGAGGGTCGAGGCCAGGACGACAGGAAAGAGCTCGACGTCGGACGCCAGGACGACATCCGGTGAGGCTCGGCCTGCGGGTGAGACGGAAGACAGGGACGGCGGGGGGTCGAGCGTAGGCACGGCCGAACTGAACGAGGTCAAGAGACCGGTCGCCAGGAGAAACGGTCGAACGAGAGACGGCAGATGGATGCGCATGGGCTACGTGCGAGGTCTGGCCATGCGACGGGCAGGGGGGTCGGGTCAGGTCGGGTCGAGGGTCTACGGGGTTGGGTGTTGGCCGCGCAATCTACGTACTTTAGGGAGCTGGAGGCTCGTATCGGTTCAGCCCAAACGCCCACTCTCTACTTCTCCCGGAACATCGCCTTCACAGATCTCAGCAGCTGGACGATGGCTACAGACAGGCCTGCACACCGACCGGAGGACGCTGTCGAGCTGTCTGTCCCACCGCCGCCGCCAGCCGTCATCGGACGCTCGCCCTCGCTCAGCTCCGACGTGCCTCGTCCCTCGCCTGGACGCAGGGCATGGACCCTTCTCAAGGCGATCCTCAACCTGCTCATAGAGCAATGGTTCATCCTCGGCATCGGGATCGTCATCCTGCTCGCTCACTTCTTCCCTAACGTTGGTCGTACGGGCGGCATTATCAAGGCGGTGGGACAACCTCACTCCGTTTGTTCACCCCGTCGTCTGTCTCGCTGACCTGTTCTACGCTCTGCAGCAATACACGGTCAAATACATGTTGATCGCCATCATCTTCTTCATCTCTGGGTTGTCGCTTCCTTTGGCACACTGTGAGTCGGCCTCTGTACCCCTCTCACCGAAAGTTGTTCACTGACACCTGACTTCTCACTCAGTGTACGCTCGCGCCAAGGACTGGCGCCTGCACCTCCTCACCCAACTCACCTCCTTCTTCATCTTCCCGGCTCTCGTCTTCGGTATCGTCTCTGCCGTCCGCCGGTCCGACCCTGACTTCGAGAAGTTCGACCGGTGGGCCCTCGTCGGGATGGTCGTCATGGGCTGCCTGCCAACGACCGTCAGTTCAAACGTCGTCATGACTGGCCAAGCTGGAGGAGATCAGTCCGCTGCGACGATTGAGGTCATGCTGGGTAACCTTGTCGGTGCGTCCCGTCCTCTTAATAAACGTACTTTAATCGAAGAGGATCTGACAATCCTGACTTTGCCTCCTACTCACAGGCACATTTCTCTCGCCTGCCCTCCTTCAGATGTTCCTCTCCACCTCTTCGACCTGGTCGTTCGGCGCCCCCAACGCTGGCCCCGGAGGAACGGGCGAGATCTACCGCCAGGTCATCCAGCAACTAGGCTGCACGGTCTTCGTCCCCCTGTTCGTGGGAGAGGTCGTCCAGTGGCTCTGGCCGGCGTTCATCAAAAAGTGGAGACTCAAGCTCAAGCTGGCCAAGTTTGCGAGTCTCTGCTTGCTGGGAGTCATCTGGTCGACCTTCTGCAACGCGTTCTACTCTGGCGCGTTCGAGGAGTTGTCCACCCCAACTGTACATACCCTCCTTTAGCTCGTATCTCGCACCTCGAGCTAGAATAAGAGACTCGAGTAGCTGACTCGAAAAATATGCTTTGTAACTCTCAAATCAGATCCTGTTGGTCCTCTTCGTCAACATCCTCCTCTACGTTCTCTTCTCAGCCTTCCTGTTCGTGGTCGCCCGAGTCATACCCATGCCCAAGTTCCTCCGGGCCCCAAACCTTCAGCACCCACCCTCGAGTTCGATGAAGGAGAAGTCCTCGGAAGAAGAGGAACCTTTGACGGCTAGCGGGGGATGGTGGGAGGAGAAAATGTTGATGGATGGAAGCACGACGGTCGCCCTACTCTTCTGCGGTGCTGCCAAAGGCCCGTCCCTCCTCGCCCACCTCGCTACTCGTTAAACTTGAAGCTAACGAGAATCCACTCAATTCTGCTTTGATAGGAATCGTACTTGGTGCTCCCATCGCTTCCATCATGTACTCGGGTCTACCAGCATCCGAGTCGTCCAAGATCACCATCCCTGTAAGGCCTTCGACCCCACCCCCCAACGTTGGCTTGTCACAACAGGTCCACTGACTTTTCGGCAACCTTCGTACAGCTCGTTCTCTACCAAGGGTCGCAAGTCGTCCTCGGTCAAGTGACCGTGAGCGTCGTCAAAGCCTGGACGCGTCGTCTAGCAGCAAAGAACGACCGGATCCTCAAGCAGGGAGCGTCGTCCATCCTGTCCGAAGACAGAGAGACGACCGTCGCTCGACCGAGCGAGAGCGAGGCAGAGATCGATGGGACTCCGGGTGAGAATGGCGTCGAGAGGGGTCTGGAACGAGGAGTAGACAAGCTCGTGGGCGCAGAAGAGAAAAGCTCAGGTGCGCGCTTAGACTAGATCGAGGATCGGGTTCTTGCTCCTTAGATTACCATGCGATTTTGTATCCTGCCTATTCCACACATCCGAGGCATCCGCTCAGAGCCCTTAGAGGGTCTTCATCTTGTCCGCTCGTCGTTGCCCTCGGTTGATGAGCTTGTTGACCCGATGCGTCATGTCGAAAAGCATGATCAACTGTTGAAAGATCCCCCAGAAGAGCAAGTACTTGCCGTCAGCTCTCGCGTCCGTCCTGTCAAGTTTGGTGTGGAGCGAAGACTGACAGGGATGACGGCGAAGGGTCCGTGGGCCATCAGTAGCTGCGCCCGATGACCAGGCGCGATCTTTCGCGAGCTCAAATCCCACGCTTCGCTGGGAGCGACCTCAGGGATGGTAAGCACAAGCGAGAGGACAGGGATGAGGGTCGTGACCGTCATCGCCGAGTAGGTTACCAGCAGGAGGTAGACTTTGGACCAGTCCTTCCAGAGGCTAAGTGCGCCGACGAAAAAGATGGGCAGACTGACGAGACCCTCAAATCCTAGGAAGGACCTGAGGTACAGTCGCACTCAACGGGTCAGCTCAATCTAGAGCCAAGATACTAGATCTGAAGACGCACCTGAACCACGTCCACTCCGTCTCGTGTCCCTGCAGACCAAAGACACCCCTCATCATGGGGTCGCCCGAGAGTCGGAAGTAGAAGTGGAGGAGAGCCTTGAGCTGCGAGTAGAACAAGAGGTCAGGTCTCGCATTCTGACCTCCAGAGAGGAGAAGGGGGGACGGACTGGGGCAGGGACCCAGTGGGGAGGGTAGAAGAGCTGGAGGCTGTCGACGGGAGACCCTGAGGTCAGCTGCGGCGAGAGAGGAGTCAGACGGCCTCAAGACGTACTCGATGCAAAGAGCTGCAGGCTGAGTATGAATACGACAGGTCAGTTCGAGCTCCGATGGTGCTTTAGGAGGAGAAGGGACAGACGATGTGGATCTGAGCACGGAGATCAGGGCAGCTGAAGTCAGTCGCGTCGTTCGGCGTGTCGGAGGAAGAGAAGGGACCAGGCAGGACGAACCAAGAAGAAGATCAAGTACAGCAGGTCGAGAGGTCTCTCCTTGAAAGGTCGTGCCATCCTGTACGAGTAGATGGTAGGAATTGGTTGAAGAAACGTAAGAAGGGAGCAAGGGTCAAAGGGCGTCGAGGAGTTGACCGCGACCAAACGTGGTCGCCTCGCGCAAGTCTTTGCCCTGTGCACTACAGTTCTTCTCATCTTCTCGTGGTCGTTTTGTCAAAGAGCGGACGCTTGAGATCACAAGAAGGTGGTCGGCATGGTATATGTACGTCTCCTTCGCGGGCGTGGTCCCTCTCTACAGGCCCTTGAGCATCTGCTTCTTCACGACATCCGCAGACTTCTCGCTGGAAAAGAAGGAGTATCCGAAATCCTCGGAGGCGTCGTTGTACCGGATGTTCTTGTCAATCCCGTCGAGCTTAGCGAGGTCCGCAGGCTCGATGTTGAAGACGCCGAGATTCTCTTCGAGTCGCTTGGGGTTGGTGGACTTGGGGATGACGCTGAGATCGTGATTGACTCCCCAAGACAGGACCACCTGAGCAGGGGTCTTGCCGTACTCTAAGGTGCAACACATATGGGGAGTGGAGAGGGTGTTCAGCAAACGGCCTTGTTGTCCATCAAAGATCGGCGAGGACATACTCTCGGCGATGTCGAGGATGACGGGGTGGTTGATGATCTTTCCCTCGTCCTTGACAGCAAAAGTAGGGTTGAGGTTTCCAAAGGGCGAATAAGCGGTGACGACGATGCCTTGAGCTTGAAGCCACTTGACGTAGGGTCCCTGCTGGAGGTATGGGTGAATCTTAGCGAAGGGGAGAGGAGGTGGAGTCAGCGCCTGCAGGAAGTGTTGCAGAGGAAGGAGCAGTGAGAGACGACCTACCTCCATTTGCATGATGTCAGGCTTGTGCTTGGCCGTCTTGAGGATCTGCTCGACCTCGCTCTGAATCATGTTGCAGATTCCGATTGTCTTGACCTTGCCGGTTGCGAGAAGGTCCTCCATGGCGGCCCAAGTTTCGTTCAGCGAGACGGACTTGTCGATCAGAGGGGTACCGTCGAGGGCGTGAGGAGACATCTCTCCTTGGTCGGGGAGCATGGGCGAGGGCTGTTGGAGAGGAGCTGCGGTCAGCGCGCAAAGGAAGGACCAGGTCGTTCAAGACGAGAAAGACGCACCCAGTGGACAAGGTACGCGTCGAGGTACTCCAGCTGCAGGTCCTTGAGAGTCTTTTCGAGAGCCTTGGGCACCTGGGCGGGCTGATGGGCGTTGTTCCAGAGTTTTGACGTGACCCAGATCGAGTCCCTGTCGCCGCCCCACCGTTTGATGCCGGCGCCGACCTCAGGCTCGTTCTTGTAGATGGCGGCCGCATCTGTCAAACAGCCAGACGTCAGGTTCAGGAAGCTGGGGCTTGAAACAGAAGTGAAAAGTAAAAAGGAACGTACCGATGTGCTTGTAGCCCTTCTGGAGAGCGAGCAGAGTGGCCTCCTCAACTTCACCAGGAGGGGCAAGCCATGTGCCGAGGCCAATGACGGGGATCTGGGGGGCAGAAGGATGGCTGATCAGATTTCGAGCGACCTCGACACGAGCTCTCCTGTCAGGTCGCAAATCGGGACGAGGGTTGTGCGTTGCGGCTCCCCTCCGGACATTCTGCGGCCTTCAAGGGGGAGAGACACGGGACGTACCCCCTTCTCGGGCTGAAGCGAGTTGGCCAGCTTGAGCCTGTTAAGCGTGGAGGGAAGCAGCAAGAGATTGAGCTGAGATGGACGAGAGCAAGGAAAAGAGGCACAGGCGGAGGCTCACGTTCGGTTTGCTGCGGAAGTCATGTTTCGGTGTAGCGAAGCGTGTCGACGAAAGCTCTGCCCGATCAAAGACGAGGTCAGGGGTGCTGTGCGAGATAGAGAGACTGACATGGCGAGGCCTCACTGGATTGAAGGGGGGAGGAGATGTGGTTGGGAGGAAGGGAGGAAAGGCAGTCGCGCCGGCTCTTAACGGTCCGGGGGATCATCCGGCCGCTCCCTGCTCTCCTCCAGGCAAATAACGGAACTTCCCACTAGTTCACCTAGAGCAATCATTTGTGGAAGATGGAGGGTGAGAAGATAAGGTCCGGAACGTGTTTGCGCGAAAGGTAAGTCCGACTGTTTTTGAGTGAAGTCGAGCCGGGGCAGAAGTGCGGGGGGTTGGACTGCAGTCGATCCTGCGCAGACCCCGTGCAGATTCCAGTAGGCAATCATCCTCGTATGATCGTTCTCCCAGCTGAGGGGAGAGGATGAGAGGGGGGAGAGGGGGGGGTGGCGCTGAATGTTGAAGGCGAGGGGAGAGAGATGAAACCCAGGAGCGCCGCGCACGAGAAGCAGGGGTGGATGGTTCTTAGTCGTGAGGGCAGTTGGAAGGCGTTCAGTGTCCGTTTTTCCTCCACTTTGTGCAGAGGTCTTGGAGGTCCTGGTCGAGAGCGAATGACTTGACGCCCTGGAGTTGGAGGGGACGGGGGGAAGGGTCGAACCGGATGAGCAACGCACCCAGAAGGAAGGTCAGCTCCATACCAAACGATCCTGCGCTTGCACCAGTCAGCCAGCAGGGATGTCAGTCGTGCGCCAGAGGGCCGCCGACTACCTTTTCGATACAAGCACGTCCTTCAAATCAACGCTCCTTCACCCCTCCTGTCAAGCGCTTCCCCAGCTCGCTCGCCAACCCAGCCACCTCCTTCACCCCCTCGACAGCCTCCCTCGGTACGGTCCTCCAGTCAGTCGTGCGTACCGCGTGGAAGAGCGTCTCAAAGTCTTGGTTCCAGCGAGCCTTGATTTCTGACGAGAGGGACGATGAGACGATGCGCTCAGATGCGGGCAGGATGGCTTGGAACGGCGATGGGTTGAGTATCGACGGGTCCGTTAGCTGGAGGGAGGTGTACGAGAGTCTGAAGTAGATCACACAAGCAGATCAGTGATGGATCATCTTGGGTGGTGAGGGTTGGAGGCAAAGGGACGGACGAGGAAGCCAGTCGGTCGGTGCGAGATCGCATGTCGTCTAGGTCAGCAGCGCAAGGCAAATCAGTCCAACCTGCTCGCTAGCTTCGGCTTGCAGACTCTCGCTACTCACTTGCCATGGCGTAGTAGATCATGCCGCACTAACGAAAAGGAGGAGGGAAGGCGATGGCACAGTCAGCTTGTGCTGGGACTGACTTGGGAGAAGGTGCGTGAACGACAGCAGCTGGGGAGGCAGACCCACCATCGCTGCGCCGGCCGACACGGACAGGAACTGGGAGGCCATTGTTGAGGAGTGCTGTCTTGCGTGGGAGCTGCGAGGGAGTGGATGTGCAGGGAGAAGGGTGTCTGTCGGAAGGCGGTCGTGGGGAGGGGTCTGGACGCAACACTCCGCCCTTCGACCTGAACCTGATGAGTACAGTATGAACTCGTTGCACTTGCAGGAATCCGCCGCAGAGGCTACAGGAAAGCACTCGCAGGGTCACGGTGTCTGATGTTGCCCTCTCTTTCCCAAAGACGGCTTGCAAGACAGGACGCGTGATGTCGTAGAAGATGGAAATCATACTAGGGTCGGGTTGTGTTGGTTGTGTTGAAAGTAGTCTGTAGAACGGATGACAATCCGCCTCACCGCTCCGCCCTCCCTTCATCTTCCGACTCTTTACACCTCCTGCCTTCAAATCCCTCCCCCACAGCGACCACCCAACAACGAAACCCCGGAAACGGCGAGGTCGGCCGACGAGACACGACTGAAGCAGCGAGATGGGTGTCGGATCAGCGCCTGAATGAACGGACGAGGGCGAAGAGATGGACGCACGCTTGCGCAAGAGTTCGACGTGAACCAGCGAGTCCTTGATTGTATCGGTTGGAGAGAAGTTGGAGCGAGGAGAGGGATTCTTTAGGCGTGAGATGCTAGGGCCGGTCAAGTCTGAGAGTTGAGAGTTTGATGGCGAGTAGACTATTTCGAACGCGCTCTCATCTTTCTTCTCTTTTTCCTGAGCCTGATGGGAGCGAGAGGGAGGGAAGTGGAGAGTCAGGGGCTTGGTCAAAATGCGCGCGTGGGAGCGAGGGAACCTTGATTTGGGAGGGCGTACTTTCTCATTCTCTTTTTTCTCCACTTGTCCTGTGAGGCAACAAGACGAGTGAACAGGTTGTCAGTCGAGACCCTTGTATTCGGTTCGGGTGGGGCGGATGGTCGGGTGGAGGAAGGTTTTGGGCGCGAGTGACAGGCCAACTCCGTTCGACGCGCCAACACCAGACGAGAGATTACGCCTGTCCGATGCTGGGGAGACAACGCCGAAGGGGGAGGTCGCGGAGGAGGAGAGGCTTGGGCGAGGGAGTCGAGCGTTTGAGTTGGTGACGAGGTCCAGGGAAGCCATCGTGACCCACTCTACCCTCTCAGCAACGCTTCGGCCCACTCGTCCTGCCCCCCTCGTCCTCGTGCCGGCTGTTGATGTAGCGATGTTGTGAGGAGGAGGGAGGTGACGAGGGACCTACACGCATATTGAGAGATTTAGGCGGGTGGGGGAGAAAGGTAAAGCTCGGACCAGGGCTGAAACGAAGGAGTGCTCGAAGGGACGAGCCAAACTGCAATTGCACTTTTAATGAGGCTGCCTCCGCGCACGAGACCGAAAACAACTCGCAAGTGCGTTTGGGGTGCGGCTGTCTTTCAGCTTTTGCGCCTGCCTGTCCCTGATCGAGAGCGACCTTCTTCAGGGCCTGTTCCTGCTCGACGACCCCTGTCGAGGTCTCGACGTAGCCCGACCTCTGCACGACATACTTGCCTGTGTCCAGGCTGATGTCTTGTTGTCGGGCTGATCTCCGCTGGCGCTTTGACTTATCACAAACTTCTCGTTGCCTGTCATCTCCAGCTTCCTCGCTCGCTGTCTGCTGCATTCTGCCCGCTAACTGTCTACCAGGGGGCTCGATGATTCCTTGCAGGGCTCTGCTGGTTGCTGTGACTTGTCGCGTGCACTTGCTCGCACGAGATCTTTCATACAGGCGGCCAGAGGAGTCTTCAAGTCACGCCTCGACGCACGCGTTGGGCAGAAGTCCTTTCGCCTTCCATCGAGGCTTTGCGCAGGGAGGAAGAAACGCCAGTCTCTTCTTATTCTACGTATGGCCAATCTTTCGTCAGGAGGCAGATCTCGCCTTAGTTGTCGTGGGGGTCGTGGGGAGGAGTGCTAGCCAGGTTGACAGGGTGTGTTGACAGGTGACAAGGGGAAGGGATGACAGGCGGAGTCTCTGGTCTGATAGGCGCGGTCGAAACATCCAGAAGACGCCTTCCCTCTCCCCTTCCTCTGCTTGCTCTCCCTCGCGCCCTCGCTCACCGGCTCCAAGAAACTCTCTCGGAGAGAGGCGGGGGGTGATCGAGTTCAATCGTGTTTGGCAGATAAGCGGGTTGACAGGGAAGGCAAGAGAGCGTTTCCGACTCCATCCGACTCACGCGCCTATCTTTCATGACACTTCGTCGACCAAGCGCGAAGGGAGCGAGGCGTGGGAAGAAGTTGTTACAAGCGCATCTAGAGTAGTATCAAATCGACCCCCCAACCGAACGGAGACTGAACTCAGCCGCAACAGGTCCGTCGAGGATGGAGAGCTCGTCCGCCGTGAAACCGAGTTTGGGGACGACGAACAATCGGACGGGGATGAGGAGCGAAATCTGCCATCGAAGGGGAGGGAGGTCAATTGCGAGGAGGGGAGAGGGGGGGGATTTGAAAGGAGGAAAGGGGACGAACGACGATGGGAAACCCGATAGCTCCTTTCGTTTGAGTGATGGCCTGTCAATCGTTCCACCCCAAGACTCAGTCAGCCCACGAGAGACGAGAAGAGAGAGATAGGAAACGTACAAACGTCGCTCCAAAGCCGACTAGTTCCAGTCCTAACCAAAGCCAGACCTTGGCCCGGCGGACGCGTAGGAGCGGCTCAGAGCGGGGGGTGAGGTGGCGGTCGCGCAGGAGGAAGAGCATGTGGGCCGTCACGCCCGACCCTGCGAGCGCACCCGTGCCCATCAACCACTGCGCAACGCCATCCGACAAGTTCAAAGCGTGTCAACAGAGGGCACGATGGAGGCGAGCTAGACGAAAAGGGGGACGCACGAACAAACCCGCCAGAACGCCCTTTGGAACCCAACCCAACAACTTTAGGAACGGACTCGACATCATGACCAGACACGCTGCCCCCTGGGCCAAGTTGGACACGCGCTGCTCGACCACGCCGACGGGCACCTCGAGCTGTTGGCCTCCTCGACGGCTGCTCGACCGCTCGTCTTCGTCGGCGGCGCCGGCGGACGGAGAAGGAGGTGAGGACGGCGCGAGTTCGACGTCGGTCTTCTTGTCCGACGTGAGACCCATCACGACGAGCGACTCGGTATGCATCGGAGCTGAAATCCCCAACGAAAGGCGACCAGCCATGTCAGTACACGGTCCTCGCTCGCGACCGAGGTCGAGAGGATGAGGGGAGAGACGGACCTTGGGGGATCAGTCCGTTAGGCGCTGGAACGCCTACGAGCCCGGCGATGAACGTCAAAATACCGAGCAGGAAGAAGTCCCAGTGAAAGCCTGGCGGCTTGACGAGCGGGAACTCGGAAGACTGGGCGATCAGGGAGGACACGTTGTGGTCGAACGCGAACAGCTTCGTGGGGGCGCGATAGGAGGCGGCCAGTCAATTTTGAGGATGCTCGGTGCGAGGAAGGAAAGGAAGAGGGGAGAGGAGAGGACTCACGATGAAGAGGACAAAGCCGAACGGGAAGGCGATCCCAACCCACTTTCCCTGCAACTCCCAAAAGGGGACGAGCCAAGGTCGTCCTCCAGCAGGCTCAAACGCACCCGACACGGGCAATCTCGTACCTTCCACGTTGATGCTCTCGTCTGTCCGCCCCAAAGGTCAACGAGCGCGTCAGCTTCTGACTTTGTCAACTCACCAGCGGGGCGACGGGAAGGGAGGAAGGAACTTACGAAATCGACCCCAGTAAGCCAACCCTGAACAACCCACCACAGCCAACGGCATCCCGTAATCCTTCAAGAACCGTCTAACCGAGCGGTGGAACAAGCCCAAGCCAGCGACGAGCGTGAGCACGTGCCCGACGACGAGCGTAAGGAGGGCGAGCACGATCGAGAGGTAGATCGATGCTGTTGGGAGGGTGAACTGGCGGGTGATGACTTGGATGCCATACTGCACGTATACGCAACTGGGTGATGAGGGAGGAGAGGGGGAGGTGTCAGTCACAGGAAAGGTGGGCCGGGTGGGGGAAGGGGGGGGGGGGGGGGGCAGGGAGAGGGAGGGGGGTCGTACCTGACGTAGAACCCAAAGGTCTCGCAAGGAAACTTGGTGACGTATTTGAGAAAGTTGCAGCCTTGAAAGACGGCAAAGACAAGGTGCATGATGGCCGCCCACAGGTAGACCCATCTGAACGCATGACTCGCGGGGGTCAGGACGGAGAGCTAGCACGGGGAAAGAAGCTGGGGAAAGAGCACGAACCCGATGAACTGGAGGTAGTCGGGAGCGTCGGTTTGGGACTCTACGATGTCGTAGATGGTCTTGTTGAACACCGTGATGGGGCCTGACCAAGGATGAAAGGTCAGGAAAGAGATGGGAGAGTGGAGGCTGGAGCCTGAGGTGGACGCACCTGTGACGCCTGCAATGCATAGCGGCTGGGCTCCAAAGACGCTGAACGTCGCAGCTGCGAGGAAAGCTAAGGGAGATCAAGCAAACTTTCGCTTCAATTTCACCGTCTTGAGGCACCCACCTTTGGGCGAGACGCGTAGAGGAGGGGGGAGAGAGGGGACGAAACTCGAGAGCAAGACCTCGTTCACACCATACTGGCCGGTCGTCTCGATCAGATCGAGCGAGAAGGCGATCCCAGGCTGCGATCCCGTCCGAAGCGCTAGAAGTGTGAGCCGACGACCGCGAGTGAGGAAGGAACGAGAGAGCTGGGCTGGAGCAACGAAGAGAGACGAACGAGGACGTTTGAGAAGAAGACAAAGGCCGTCGCTGGGATCACTCTGTAGTTGTACGCGTCCCTCCAGTCGGAGATGTAGAAGGGCGCCCTCTGAGGACGACACGAAGAGTGCCAGATGGTCAGCACGTACGCAAGGGAGGGCGAGTGGAGGTGTCGGGAGGGAGGGACGCACTGCTCGGAGGTCGTGGACGATGCCTGCGCCCGGTCTGCCGAGCCGGCGGTAAAGCGAGAGCCGTGTGCGAGACTGGCTGCCTGCTGGTGAGCCGTGCGTCGGTGTGAGGTCGCCCATGGCCGTACACAGGCAGAGGGACACTGTTGGGCGACCTCGTCCCGTCGGACAAGAGCGAGACGAGCAGGGTGAAATCTGCAAACCCCCGATTGGGGAACGCTGATTTCTTCTGGGCCTCCAGTTTGCGCGCAGCAGCCTTCCTCCCGACCCTCACTCACTCTCTCTGCCCTAGATGGGCCTGTTTTCGTTCAAGAAGAAGGACAAGGTCAGTAACTCAAACAATGGGGGCTGATCGTAGGGCTGACTTCCCTTTTCACGCGACAGTCCTCCTCCGCCGGATCATCCTCGCGCACGGTGTCCGGCCCTCCTCCTCCCCAGCTGGTCCAGCTGGTTCTCCCTCTCTCCCGCTGACGCCCATCCTCCTTCCACACGCAGGCCCAACGCCGAGATGGGAAAGCCGGGTCAGGACTGCTACTTTGCGATCCAGGTCCGTCGTTCTCGCGCTCGATTTCGTCGTTCCATTAGCGCATGGGGAACCTGACCGCTGCCCCATCTCCGCCTTGTTGTCTCTCACACACACTCTCTCTCTCTCTTGCAACGTCAGATCGACGGCGAGCCAGTCGGCAACCTCATTTTTCGCTTGTACGACGACGTCGTTCCCAAGACGTGCGTTTCCGTTATCTGCGCAAGCTCCAGCTCGGTAGAGCGAGAATTCTCTGACGCCGTCACTTTACGCGTGAGGGTGGGTCATCAGAGCGCAGAACTTTAGGGAGCTTTGCACTGGTGCGTATTTTTTCTCGTCTCTTTAGAATAAAGTCAAAAGGTCAGGAGCAGTTGCTGAACCTGGCGAACGTCGGTTGTGCTCCCCTCGACCAGGCCAGAATGGGTATGGCTACCAGGTACGTTTTTGGTCGTCCGACGCTCGTCCATGTGGACGTGTCCCACCCTTCGACATGTATCCTCGAACGAGCAAGACTGACATTCTGACCGGTTGGGATTTCGACACTGGAGCTGAGCGGTTTCCACCGTATCATCCCAGGTTCGTCCATAGCCTCATACCTTGTGCTCGCGTGTTCGAGCTTCGCTGACGGCCTTTCCCTACTGACACGACCTGGACCAAACTAAAACCAGGCTTCATGGTCCAGGGAGGTGACTTTGAGCAGCACAACGGGATGGGAGGCAAGAGCATCTACGGGAGAAAGTTCAAGGACGAGAACGTACGTTCGCCCTTTTCTGTTGCGCTCGCGTTTCGCGTTCTTCATTCCCCTCGTTCTTTCGCGGGGTCGAGCGCAAGCGATCTTGAAACGGATTCTCGGGCTTTCGTGGGTTGCGGAGTGGGAAGAGCAACGCTGACCCTTTACTGAACACCTGGGGCTTGAGTGCTACATAGTTCCATCTCCGACACTCTCGCGCGGGTCTGCTGTCCATGTTTGTCCCTTTCGCTTCCTCGCGTCTCGACCACGCAAGCGCACGCAGACCTGACCACTGAATTGGTGGGTTTACTCCTTGGACTAGGGCGAATGCTGGACCTGACACGAACGGCAGTCAGTTTTTCATTTTGACGGCTGCGACGCCTCATCTCGAGTACGTCCCCCCTCCCTTCCCCACGCTTACAACTGCTCAACTTTCATCGGACCTCCAGAGGCTGACCGGCACCCTTCTTCTTTCTCCCTCTCTCTTCTGCGTCAACTTGCTTGGATCGCTTTTTCGCTACTCACTTGCTGTGCCGTTGTTGCTCATCAGTGGCAAGCACGTCGTACGTTTTCTCAACCCCATCGCTCAGAAACTCCCAACTTCCACTGACGTGCACCTCTGTCCTTCTCATTACACACAGGTGTTCGGTGAACTCGTCGGTCACAACTCCCTCAAGCTCCTGCGTCTGATTGAAGCCCAGGGGTCGGCGAGCGGCAAGTCGAGAGGAAAAGTTGGGATTGCGGCTTGTGGGGTTGTGCCTGAGGGAGCAGCGAACAGGGACGAGTCTGATTCGGATTCGGACTGAGGAGTTTATGAGAAGAACTGGACTTCATGAATCTCTGCAAGAGCTGACTGCTGGGACGATGGGTTGAGGCAAAAGTGACGTCTCCTGCCCTGTACTGCGCGGGTTGGACGCGCTGCAGGAGAGGGAACGGAGAGCTCGCTCAGCCCGCCGCCGCCCTCGACCCCCCTTCACCCTTCCTCTCACGGCCTCCAAAGAAAGAAACAACACGAGATGCTAGGGCTCTACAAGGCTCTGTACGACTACGCGCCCCAGGACCCAGAGACGGAGCTCGCGCTTGAGGAGGGCCAGGTCGTCTACGTCTTGGACAAGGAGGATGCAGAGTACGTTCCCATCTCATACCCGCCCTTTCGCCTCGCCCCCGTCCGAAAACGGTCCCACCCCCCCTTCCTGCTCTCCCAAGCTTCACACACGTTCCTCCTGGAAAGCTCGCGAGATCGAGAGAGACTGACGAGAATGAGCTTTGTCTTTCAATCAGGTGGTGGAAGGCGAGGGTGAAGGCTACGGAGGGAGGGGACGATGGGCCGGTCGGGCTGGTGCCTTCAAACTACGTCGAAGAGGTACGTCTTCCCCTCTTCTCCTCCCTCTCCTCCTCTGAGCACTCAGACACCGGAATGCTGATCATGAGTAAATTCTCTTTCCCGCCCTTTGCTCGATCGTTGCTTCCTTGTCTCGACCTTGATGCCGCTATCGCGCTCGACCGCTCGTCCTCCAACCCGCGTCCGTGCACACCCTCCTCGCGCAACCAACCCATGTCAGGCCGCCCCGCTCTACCGCGCCCGAGCAATCTACGCCTACGCGTCCACGTCGGACGAGGAGCTCTCGATGGCCGAGGACGACCTTCTGCACGTGTTCGAGAAGGACGACGAGTGGGTGCTTGTCAAGCTCGTTGATGGAGCTGAGGGGGTTGGGTATGTGCCTGCGAGCTACGTTCAGGAGGAGGAAGGAACGGCGGGAGAGGAAGGGTTCAATGGCGATGCCGTTCAAGAGGTGCGTTTGCCTTTCTTTCTCCTTCTCCTCTCGCACAGACGATTCCTTCCTGCCGACGTTGGGGACGAACTCTGACGTACGCCTGCGGGCCAAACCTTCGTATCGCCCATCTCGACAGATCGACGGTCCTCCTCAGGCCGCTTATGTCGACCCTGCTGAGCTCGCTGCCGAGCGCAGGGACAAGTCGAAAGCCGACAGCATCCAGACGTGGGTCGTCTCGGTGCGTTCTCCTGTCCTCTGATTGTCGAATCGAAGCGAACTGACCCTCTTACACTCTCTGACGATCATTTTGCAGGAACTCGACGGCAAGAAGAAGAAGAAGGGCACCCTTGGAGTCGGTAATGGTGCCATCTTCTTTGCGTCAGAGTCGAGCAAGAGCCCGATCCAGCAGCACCCCATCTCGGACGTCGACGCCGTCTCGGTCGACGGAAAGGACGTTGTCGTCCGGCTTGTCTCGGTCGACCGCCCGTGGACATTTCACTGTGCGTCCAACGCGGAAGCGACCGACGTCCATGCCAAGCTCGTCGACTCAAAGGACCTCTCTGGCGGGTCGTTTGAGGCCGCCGCTGCAGCGCACGACGAGGACGCTGCGCCTACGAACGGCGGCCTGTCGGTCTCGACTCAGAGTGCACCCAAGGCCGTCCGGTGGGCGCCGTCACCGACGAGTCCCATGTCGGCTCCAGCAGCGGACGACGATGACGACGACGAACCCGTCGCGGTCGCGATGTACGACTTTGAGGCCGAAGGGGGTGCGGACGAGCTCCGCGTGAGCGAGGGCGAGGCGCTCGTCGTCGTTGACCGGTCGGACGAGGGCTGGTGGAAGGTCCGGAACGCGCGAGGGCAGGAGGGTGTCGTCCCGGCTGCGTTTGTCGAGATTGGGGGGTCGGCTCCCGAGCGGGCGGACGACCAGGACGATGATGAGGAGGAAGAGAGGAGGAGGGAGGCCGCAGCGGCCGAGGAGGCGGCCATCGTTGCTGCAAACGAGCAGCGTCAGAGGGACGAGGCTGAGAGGAGTCGGCAAGCCGAGGAGAGGCGGTTGAGGCAGGAAGCTGAGGAGAAGCGGCGGCGCAAGGACGAAGAGCGGGCCAGGAGGGATGAGGAGGCACGTCGGTAAGTCCTTTTCTTCCGTCTACTGGCGCCTGGCTGTTCAAAGCTGATCCGGACATTTCCCTTCCGTTGCCCCAGGCGCGAGGAAGCTCGACGACAGGCACCCGCACCCGAGCCGCCTAAGATCAGAAGTCGCCCGTCGATGAACGACATTCCTCAGTCGATCCCCCACAAGTCTGGTCTGCCCAGCCGTCCTCAAGAGTCGAGCTCGTCCAGGACGCTGCCCTCCCAGAACCGCATCCGGACCTGGCACGACAAGTCCGGCCAGTTCAAGGTCGAGGCCGAGTTCCTTGGGTTCAAGGGAGGAAAGATCCGCCTGCACAAGGTCAACGGCGTCGTCATCGAGGTCCCGCTGGCCAAGATGTCGCCCGAGGACTGCGACTATATCGATCGAGTGACGGCCAAGCAGCGCGCCCAGCCACCCGCACGCAGGCCGACAAACGACGACGACCTCCCCCTCGCCCAGAGCCCTCACGCCAACAAGGGTCGCCCCACCACTCAGGTCCAGTCGCGCTCCGCCGTGGCCCAGCCCTCCAGTCGACCTCCCCCGCAGCAGCAGCAGAGGCGGAAGCCAACCTTCGACTGGTTCGAGTTCTTCCTCAATGCCGGCGTTGACGTCGACGACTGCACCCGGTACTCCACTAACTTTGACCGCGACAAGATCGACGAGACCATTCTCGATGACCTCGAGCCCTCGACTCTTCGCAGTCTCGGTCTGAGGGAGGGAGACGTAATTCGGGTTCGCAAAGCGATTGCTGCCCGCAAGACGCCCAAGGAGCCCAAGTCGTCCCAGATGGAGTCGGACGAGGCTCTCGCGCGTCGCCTGCAGGAGGAGGAGAACAGCGGTCGTTCGGGAGGTTCGGGTCTCTTCACTTCGTCTGATGGTGGCCTCAAGAACCAGACCCGACGCGGTCGGCCCGAACGCAAAGGAACTGCTCCGGACGCTGTCGATGCCTCGAGTGTCGCCGCCGCGTCCAGCTCGCTCGCTCGCAACGAGACTCCTCCTGCCATCGCTGTCTCGCCTCCAGTCGCGATCTCGAATCCCGTCCGGACGACCTCGGCAGCACCCCCGGCCATCGTTGCTCCTACGCCTGCGTCCAGCGGCTTTGACGACGATGCCTGGACGCCTCGCCCCAGTTCCACTAAGCCCGCGACTCCTACCCCCACCCCTCCTCCTACGGCACCAGCCCCTCCTGCGCTCGTCTCCTTTGACTCTGCAACGTCTGTTCCTCGACCGAGCACGACAGGAACGCAAACAGCCCCTCAGGCTGCGTCAAGCATGTTCGAGTCTCTTGCGCAACCCGGACAATACCGCCCGCCCTCTGCGCCGCTCGCTTCGGCCCAGCAACCTCTCAACACGGGCATGAGCAACCTCAGCATTGGATCGAACAACACCGGCTCCTCGCTCAACGCACCCCAGAGCTACCACAATGGACTCGGCTTCGGCGGGTCTTCGGCCAACATGGGCCAACTCCTGCAGGCTCAGCAGACGGGCATGTTTCAGCAACCGCAACAGCAGGGTGCTCGCCAGCCTCCGCAACCCGTGCCCGCCAACCAAGGTCTCCTCAACCCCCTCGTCCCCACCCAGACAGGTCTCAACCAGTTTGTGCCCACCCGCTCGTCGGCGAATGGGTCGCCCTTCCAAAACATGCAGCCCCAGCAGACTGGCTTCGTCCCTCAGCAGCAGACTGGATTCGTGCAGAGCCAGCAGACCGGTTTCCCGAACAACGGCTTCCAGTCGACTCCCAGCTACCTTCCTCCCCGTCAGTTTTCCTCTCATTGCACCCTCAATCGCAATCCTCGGTACTGACTGCATCTACATCTGCTCTCTCAGAAAACACGGCCGTGAACACCAACTTCCAGGCCGGACAGGTGATGGCCAACCAGAACGCGCTCTCCTCAGCCGACCAGTTCAACCAGCTCGCCTCTGCCCGACCCCAACCTGCACCCAGCCAACAGCCGTCAAACTTCAACCCCTCAAACGTGTTCGCTGCCATGAAGAACAACAAGGGTGTCCTCGACTCGTCCGCGGCGCCTCAGGGAGCAGGTGCGTCCTCGCCCTCGCCCGCGCGCCCGCCCCATGCGCTGGAGATCTGTCTTACTGATTACCCCCTTACTGCTCCTCTCTCCAACAGACAAGTACGACGCCCTCCGACCTCAGGCGACGGGCTTCCCGGGCATGATGCAGCAGCCGCAGATGACTGGGTTCCCTCAGCAACAGCAGCAGCCCATGGGCGGTTTCATGCCGAGCCAGCAAACCGGTCAGTCTCCCTCTCGCGTCATCGTCTTTCGCACAAGGCGCGTAGCTGACGAGACCATGGTTTCTCTCCGCTTAACAGGCTTCCCGATGCAGCAGCAGCAGCAGATGCCGATGCAGCCCAGCTTCATGGGACCCCAAGCGACGGGCTTCATGCCGCCTCAGCAGACCGGCTTCAACCCTTACGGCCAACAGCAGCAGCAGGGCTACCGAGGGTTCTAATTCGTCCCTCTGTCCTCCTTCCCTGCGTTCTCTTTCGTCGACCGTCGTTGTACCTTTTCCGCTTTCCCATCTGCTCCTCCCGCTCATCTGCTTCCCACCTCCCCATCAATTAGTTCTTACCTGCGCATCGTACCAGGATTTCCTGCCAGCCATCAATGACTTTTCGTCAATGAAAGTTTTTGCGAACTGAAGTGGACCGAACTCGTGCGCGAAGAACTCGTACGCCCGCGAACATCGTGCCGGCGGCGGCGACGCGCAAAGAGCCCGCAACGTTGACCTTCAACTCCTCCTCTCGACAGAAAGCAAAATCAAACGAACAATGTGTGGTCTTCGAAGGTGAGCATTCGTAGCCTTGGTCGTCTTCCGAGGGCCAGGAGGGGCTGATAGAGCTCGGCCATCTCGCCGCTCTCCTCCCTTTGCTCTCGCAGCATCATCGCGCCCTCCGTCCTCGCCTCGGACCTGGGCAACCTCAACCACGAGTGCAAGCGGGTCATGGACGAGGGAGCCGAGTGGCTGCACATGGGTGAGCCTTTCCTGTAGTTCCTCCTTTGTGATTCTTGAGCTGACAACCTCCTTGACCTTCGGTTGTGCTTCGATAGACGTGAGCGGACCTCTCTCCTGACGACTCCCTCGATCTGCCTCTGGACGCTGATCCTTGGACTTTATGCTCTACCCAAACAGATCATGGACGGTCACTTTGTCCCCAACATCGTTCTTGGTGCGTCTCTGCCCGCTGGGCGCTCGCGGAGAGCTGCAGGAGGGCTGACTCTTCTCGACTTGCCGGTCGACAGGCGCCCCTATCATCGAGTCCGTCGCAAAGGGTGTCCCTGGCATCTACATGGACTGCCATATGATGGTCTCTAAGCCCGAGCAGGTCCGTTCCTCAGCCCTCCTGCGTAGTTTGCTTCGTTTGGTTGACCCTTTGATTTCTTTCGACTCGCGCAGTGGGTCGACGCCATCGCCGCCGCCGGGGGCAAGAGCTACACCTTCCATTATGAGGCCACCCGTACGTTTCTCTTCTTCTCGAGCTTTTTGCGACCGGGAACGAGGCGCTCATTCGATGTTTCGCTTTGTCGCTTCACAGAGGAGCCGCTCGCTCTCATCAAGCAGATCAAAGCGACCGGCATGGCCGCCGCCATGGCCATCAGCCCTGCGACGCCTGCAGAAGTCGTCACCAAGGAGATTGCCAACAACCTCGACATGATCCTCGTCATGACTGTCGTCCCTGGTGCGTCTCATCTCTTGGTCTTTGTGCAGGACGTTTGCTAATTGCGGTGGACAGTGATCTTTTGCAGGTAAGGGAGGACAGAAGTTCATGGCCGAGTGCCTGCCGAAGGTACGTCTCTCAATCCAGCGCTGAATGCTTCAGCTCCGTCCGTACCTTCACTGACGTTTACTTCTCTTGTTCTCAAAGGTCTCTGCTCTCCGAGAGGCCTACCCTACCATCAACATCCAGGTGTGTCGCGATGTGCTTGCTCGTTCCTGGCGACCTTTCTCGACTGACCCCTCTGCTCTTTTCCTTTGCTTGCAGGTCGATGGAGGTGTCGGACCTGGAAACATCGGCCAGTGCGCCCACGCCGGATCCAACGTTATCGTCGCCGGAAGCGCAGTCTTCCTCGCTGAGAACTCTGGGGACGTCATCAAGAGCCTGAAGGCGGCGGTCGACGAGGCCATCGAGGCGAGGAAGCAGAAGGCATAGATCACGTAGACGAGACGAGTATTATCATGAGCTGACGATTTGAATGCTACGGTCAAGGAAGAAAGAGGAAGGAAGGAGAGGATTGTTGAGTAGCAGAGGCCGGGAGGTTCGAACTGCGTCGGGCTCTCACTCCTCCTCCTCCCAGTCAAAGGCAGCGTCGCTCCATCCGACTGTGTGTGAAGATGTGGGTAGAATCAGTCAAGCCCGTGGACCTACGGAAAGTAAGGGGGGGGGGCTCACAGAGAACAGGATCCACCTTCAACGTCTTCCTCAACATCTCTCCTACCGTCCACTCTCCCGCCGTCTCTTCCTTTTCTGCGCCCACGCCCACTCCACACGCTCGATCTGCAGCCCTCTCCGAGTCCAGCTCCTTCAGGTACCCGACCGCGCTGAATGGCGCTCGAGCACCCAAAAGGGGAGTCCGGAGGACTCGATCCATCACCTCGTCCGCCGCGGGGAAGTCTGGTGAGCTTTCCGTCGTCGACCCCACTTCTCCCTTTCGTCCTCCGTCAGCCTCGTCGTCGAAGAAGGGCTTAAAGGATGGATGGTTGTAGGTCAAGGACGAAGGGGGCGAGTAGGGCTCGTTGGCGAATGGGTTTCCCTCTTTCGAAGCTGGGTCGACCGACAGTCCAGAGTCCCAAAGTAGTTGCGCAACCTCCCTTCCGGCCGACTTGAGTCGTCCGATAGAGTGCGTCATCTCCATCTCCTTGCGCTGCCCGTCTGAGGAGAGGATCTGGACAGCCTGCTTGAGGAGCTGAACGGATCGTTGGTCGGCGGCGAGCTCTCGCTGAGTGGCAGGCTTGAACGACGACGACGATGGGAGACCGACAGGCGAGACGAAGGGCAGGGAGGGCTTGATGTGTGCCTTAGGAAGGACCGGTCGGGGGGATGAAGGGGTTGGGCAGGTTTGAGCGGGAGTGTTTTCGGCAATGCGAGGAGAGGGGGAGGGGAAAGACGACTTGAGGGTGAGAGGTTTGAACTTCCTGGGTCGAAGCTGAGCCTTGAGCACTGAGATCGGTTGGTCGACGGACTCTGCGGTGTCGAGGGTGTTGTCGCTGTCGAGAGAGTGGTTGGTCGGAGAGGACGTGGGTGGAGAGGACGTAGTTAAAGAGGACCTTTTGGCGGTCACGGAAGGACACTTGAAAGGTCGACTGAGTTTCTGAATTGCTTGAGGTGTCGCAGCCTAATAGAAAAGGTCCAGAAAACGAGTCATTCTGAAAGAACAGACCGGCGAAGGAGATCTGAAGGGCTTGCCTGCAGGGTTGCCGATCTTCTCTTTTTGGAGGGCGGGCCACTCAGGTCCACAGTCTTCGACAGATCAGCTTCCTCGGTCGCCTGAGCCTGAACGAGATGAAGTTAGATCCATTCAGCTGTACTGCAGTAGCCAGAAAGTATGCAGGTCGGCACTCACTTGGCTGAAGACGGCGACATCCGGGCCAGGAGGGGATGAGAGGGCAGTCGAATGCGAGGCACTCATGCTGTCAGTCGGGCTCGCCACGGGCTGCTGTCAAAGAAGTACTGGCCTCAGCTGCCACTTTAGTAGACAGAGATTTGTTGACGTACGGGAGTCGAAGGCTGAGGGATGGAAGGGGGGTCTGCAGGGTCGCATGCATGCGCGATGGTCGGGCCGAACGCGTTCCTCGACTCGGAATCCCCCTCTCCATCTCGAGAAGTCTACAAGCCCGAGCGGTCCAAGCCTCGTCAGACATCTAGTCATCCGGTTCGAGGGAGAACGAGACGCGAGACGTACCTCGTTTACGGACGCCTTCCCGCCCTCTTCGAACGCTGCGCCTTCGACATGCTTGGGATCATCCATCTCTCCCACCCTCGACGAGACATCCCCGGACACTTCTGCAAAGTTGACGACCGAGACTTCGAGATCGATCGACAGAAGGTGAGGTGTCGAAGGCGGCTGCAGGTCGTACAGGGGCGTCTTGTGGGCTGCTCGAGGTGAGGTAACGACGGTCGACTTCCTCCTGAGAGCAGCGGCCGAGGGTCGCTGAACGCCGCATCCGGAGCAAATCAAGGGAATGGGGACTGATCAGCGCCAGGTCCTCATTACTGAGACGGATGCAGGAGTAGTGAAAGAGAGCACACTCGGTAAAAGCTGGTCTGGCGTCGGCGAGCTTCTGGCAGCGAGAGGGTTCGGGCGACGGGCTGCGACAGACCCCCAAAGCGTGCTCGTCAGCAAAATTGGTCCTAGATCAGAAAGATCCTTCTCCGCACCATGATGTTTGTTGATGAGGGTGGGGGTAGATGGGGCGGGAGGTCGGTGTTGCGGTTGGGAGAGAGCAAGGGCGTATGCGTCCAGTCTGCCCGAAACTCCGCCCGGTCAGCAGCACGAAAGGCCCGTCCTCACTTGATCCAAAGAGACCATAACGTATAGGAATACAGTCGAGCACCGACGCCCATACAACCCACGCCTCACCAGGCAGCACACGATCCCCTGACTCACTCGTCGCGCATGTCGGCCAGGCCGTCATTGACGTCGTCCTTTGCCGCCTCAAAAACCTCAAACATCGTGTTCTCGCCCTTGCCCTTCTTGACCTTTGCCGTCTCGAGCGTCCCGCCGGCCGACTTGGCAGAGTGCCAGCCCTTGGTTCGACCGTACGCCTCGGGCGATCGGTCGAGCAGCATCTCGAGGTCGTCGTCGCTGTAATTGCCCAGAGAAAAAGCGCACGAGAAGTCAGCATTTCAACCCCGCTGTTCACAGAATTCAGAAGAGAGAGAAGAAGCAGACATACGCAATGATCTTGTCTCCCGCGTCTACAAGGTCAATCTTGTCTCCCTCGAGCTTGAGTAGTGCCGTCGCCTCGTCGATCGCGCTGACCCTCTTCTCCTGCCCAACGCCGCCCTTGAACTTTCCATCGGCGATGACCATCGCCTCCAGCCGCCGCTTCGCGCCCGCCTTCTTGAGAATCTTCTCCTCAACCGTGTGCGCCGTCACGAGCCGGAAGATAAGGACGGGCCGCTTTTGACCGATCCGGTGTGCACGGTCTTGGGCCTGGAGATCCATCTGGGGGTTCCAGTCTTGATCGTCTAATACGCCAGACACCAGAGGAGGACGGGTCAGCAAATTCAGGCATCTTTCGAGGGTCCGAGCGCGGGGAACGAAGAGCGAAAGGGAAAGGCGAAGAGCGAAAGGCAAAGACGAACAGAAGATGACCGTGTCGGCCGCAACGAGGTTGATGCCCAGTCCTCCAGCCCGCGTCGACAAGATGAATAGCCTGCACACGCCGTCCTCCTCGCCCGCATTGTTGAACTCGTTCATCTGGCGCTGCCGTTCGGCCTGCTTTGTGTTGCCGTCGATCCGGTAGATTTTGAGACCCTTGAATTCGGTCGCCCAGTCCTGCAACACGCAGGGAGTAGTTCCGAGAAAGGCAGTCGTAGGTGTCAGTCGACCGTTTGCCTTATCTAAGAAGAAAGGGAGAGGAAGAGGAGGCGCACCTCGATGATGTCCAGCATGCTCGTAAACTGACTGAAGAGAAGCACCTTGTGTTTCCTCGCAAACAGCGCGTCGAGCAGTCGGTTGAGCAGGAGCATCTTGCCCGACGCCTCGACGAGGTTCTTGTTCACGACCGGCTGGCCCGTCGCATAGTCGATCGGCCAGTCAAAGAGGAACGGATGCGAGGCCACCTTTCGGAGCTGCATGATGACGTTCGAGAGGCGCATATTGTTGACCGCCTGGGCTGGCAGAGGCCGAAGGACAAAACCAAACCACAAAATGATCAGCGAGACACGAAACGACAAGGAGAAGGAGACAAGGAAGAGAAAGGAGAAACGCACTGGCGACCCGTTTCTGGTACGCTCGACCGAGCGCCATCGCATCGCTCGGCTCATCAACCGCTTTCCTCGCGTCCTCCTCCTTGGCCTGCTCGAGCCGGTCAAAGTACGTGTCGTCGTTGTCGAGGAGATCCATCGTGTAGTCCTTCCTCACCACGTTCCGCTGCTTGCGTCCCGCCCCTTCCTCCTCCTCCGCCTCTTCCTCCTCTTCCTCTTCCTCTTCCTCCTCCTCCCCCTCGATCACATCGCCCTGTTCATCCCCCATCTCCGTCTTCTTCTTGATCAGGAACGCCCGGATGTTGCGCTGGACGACCTGCTCGTACAGGTCCCGCTGGGCGACCGTCAACGGCGCATGGAGCAGGTACTCCTTCTTCGGCGGCAGACTCTTCTCGACGTCAACCTTGAGCCGGCGAAGCAAGAAAGGCTTGAGGATCGAGTGCAGTTTGGAGACGATCTGCTTGGAGCTGTCGTCCGAGATGAGCGCCTTGGGAGCGGCCGTTGAGGTCGGGGCGTTCCGGATCTTGGGGTTGGTGCTGGTCGCACGTAGATCGGCATCGAGATCGAACCTGGTTTGAAAAGGTCCGCGAAAAGATAAGGTGCGAGTGAGTTCTCTGCTTCTTGAATGGGAAGTTCCGGGTGGGAGAGAGAAAGGACGACAAAGAAAGACGCACCACTGCTGAAACGACTCGAGGTCGTCAAAGATGTCCGGCAAAATAAAGTTGAGCAGACTCCAAAGCTCAGAGAGGTTGTTGTGGAGCGGCGTGCCGGTCAGGATGAGTCGATTGGCCGACGAAAACGTCTTGAGCTCCTTGATGAGCATGCAGTCCATGTTCTTGAGTCGATGTCCCTCGTCAACGACGATGTACCTGAAGGAAAGCGACATCAGAGGGAGGTCAGATCTGTACCTGCAGCCAGAAAAAGGGGCGAGAGACCCGGATAAGGGTGGGGTGGAAAAGAAGTAAGGAAGGATTTTGAACTCACTTCCACTGAAACCCCCTCAAGTACCTCGCGTCTTTGATGGCCATGTCAAACGTCGTCAATACAACAGGGAACGTCCCCGTCGTGTTCTGCACGACCTCAACAGGTTTGATCGCCTCCCTCCGCTCCGTCTTGGTCATCTTGCTCAGCGGCTTGCCTCCGCCAGCCATCATCTGCCCGGCGTACTGCGCGCCGGTCGCGTCCTTGGGCGGCGTGAGGACCGTCTGCCGGAGAAACTTTCGACGTTGGGGGTTACCGTAGTACTGCATGACGGGAATCTGAAAGTTTCACGGCAATTGGGCCATGGTCAGAAAGTGAGAGGACGCGCAAACGGGGAAAAGAAGGGCAAAGACGGACATCGGGTGTGAACTTTTTGAACTCGTTGTCCCAGTTCTGCAAGACGCTCATCGGGCAAACGACCAGGAACGCTGATTCGGAATGCCAAGAGATGAAGGCGTCAATTGGAGAGGGAGGGAGGTGTCAAAGAGCGGAGGGCGTGTCGGTAAAGGACAAGGACTCACGTCCCCAGACTCCCTTGCTCCTCAAATGCGCCAAAAACGAAATGGTCTGCAACGTCTTTCCCAGTCCCATCTCGTCGGCCAGAATCCCGTTCAGGCCGTTCTCGTAGAGCGAGATGAGCCAGTTAAGCCCTGCGAGCTGGTAGTCGCGCAGCTCGGCACCCGTCACCGCGGCGGGCTGAACGCCGTGCTCGGACGGACTGGGGGCTTCGTGCCTGGCCTTCTTTGCGGTCTGAAGCAGTAGAAATAAGGAAAGTTGGCTTGGTCAGGCGGATGTGACCTTTCAGAAGGAGGTGGTGAGAGGAAGGGGGGTACGAACAGCAGTGGACCCAACAGCTTCCTCCAACGCCTCCTCCATCTCGAGCTTCTCAACCTTGCGCTTCGAAGACGAAGCTGACTTGCCCTCCTTCCCCTTCGCACCCTTGTCCTCCTTTTTGACACTCGCCCCAGCGGCCTTGTCATCCTCGACGGCCGATCGACCGCTCCTCCGTTCGGGCGCAGCGGCAAGAGTCGTCTTCTCCTTGGTCGACTTGTTGGCCGCGCGTGACTCGGCCTTGATTCGTTCTATTCGCTGCTTCTCCATCTTGTCTGACAGGATCTGGCATTGGGGCAAGAGGTGAAGGACGGTGAGCATCAAGTCACGCTGATCGGGCGCGGAAGAGCAATTTAAAGAGAAGAAGGTTGCACCTTTGTGTAGACGCTCGACTGCTCGAGCAGGAAGTTGAGCCTGTTCAATCTCGAGTTCTTTGCGACCTGTGAATGGGAACGCAAAATCAAAGGTCAGCCTGCGGTCCAGTCTGGCCGGAGGGAAGCTTTCTCCCGTCCCATTCAGCCCACACCGCTTTCCCAGCCTCGATCGGCAGCCTCAGAGGCAAGCCTCCGACCTGATTTGGGCCGAAATGGAAAACAGGAATGAAGAAGCACCTCTGTCGTCTCCTGCTGGACGAACGACTCGTCAAACTCGCGCTTGACGGAGGCATCGGTATCTGCGTCGGTCGGGGTGGCGAGTGGCGTGTCGTCGGCGTCATTCGTGGGCGAGGGTGGCCCGGTCGGGGCCGTGGTCGAGGGCGAGGTCGAGAGAGGAGTCGACGTCGCTGTCGACATACTTTCTGTCTGTGTCTCTCGGTTGATGCTTTGTGGGAGGAGCGACAGGACTGTGTAGAGGGAAGGGCATGCTGCTCTCTCTGGCGGAGTGTGCGCGACGCGTCGCCATGATTTGCGTCCGATATTTCATTTGGGCCACATTCGGATGCTTCTCCTTAGCCTTCGCACGAGGCCGCCCTCCATTTCAGCCCGCGACGACAACGACGACGACGACAGCCTTTCTTCTGCTCCTCTTTCGACGTATATCTTCAGAGATGGTCTGCAACTGCTCTGCTTACTCCTCCGCCGCCGTCGCTGCGCCCGTCGCAGACAACGACGTCCTCATCACCTCGGACGACCCGACGCACGTGAGTGCTCACCTCTGATCCCTCCCTCCGACGGCTCCTCCTGCCCATCTTGGCCGCTCTGCATGCCCTCAGCTTGCCTGAAACCCCTAAAAGAAGCTGACAGCCCGCTGTTTCTGCGACCTCTTCCTCAAATCAGCCGGCCAACCTGATCGGAGAACTCTGCACCAACTTCTACAAGCTGGGATGGGTCACTGGTGCGTTCAGCACGCTCACTGGTCGTTGGGCTGGCAAACACCTTTGCAGAACACCTTGACTCACCCTACACTTTCTGGGGTGTCTCTTACAGGAACCGGAGGAGGGATCTCGATCCGAACCGGTAACCTCGTCTACCTAGCACCGTCAGGCGTTCAGAAGGAACGCATCAAGCCCGAGCACGTCTTCGTCCTGCCCTACCCCCAAGCGGCTGTCCCCACCCCCGGTTCCAAGCGAGAGTTCCTCAGGGTGCCCACGACCAAGGGTCTCAAGGAGTCGGCCTGCACGCCGTTGTTCTGGAATGCGTTTAGGATGAAGGACGCTGGAGCTTGCATCCACACGCACTCGCAGCACGCCGGTGAGTTCTCTCCCACCCCTCGCCCTCCACCCACCCTCCTTTCCTCCTCTCCCTCCCAGACCTACTCCTTCTCTTGCCCGCTGTCTAGTCCTCGCCGTTCGGCTCGGTCGTTCCCACAGACCCACCTCGTAGTGAGCAAAGCAAACTGACGGCCCACATCTAACCCATTCCCCTCTCTCTTCTCAAAAAAAAGTTATGGTCACCCTTCTCTACCCCGGCAACGAGTTCACAATTTCCCACCAAGAGGTCCGCCCCCTCGTTTTTCTGCTCGCAAAAAAAGAAAGAAGAAAAAAACCTCGCGCAAAGCAAGGTGCGGGTAAATTGATACTGATCGAACCCCCCCCCCCCCTTCTCCCCTCTCGTCTGTCTGGTCCGACTCTTATACACACAGATGATCAAGGGAATCCGGATTGGAGGTGTGGGCAAGACATTGACCTTCCTGGACACGCTGACGATCCCCATCATTGAAAACACGCCTGATGAGGTGCGTGCTCCCCCTCCCCCGTTTCCCCTCCTCCTCCTTCTTCTCCTCCTCCTCCCCCCTTCCTCGCCGTCATCCCTCGTTTGAAAGTCCCCTACTTGTCTCTATTTTTCCATCTGACGAAACCGCCCGTTTGCTTCTCATCTGCTGTTCGTCAAACGTGTAGGAGGACCTGACGGACTCGATGGCGGAAGCGATGGAGAAGTTCCCCGACTCGCCTGCGATCCTCGTCCGGCGGCACGGGCTGTACGTCTGGGGTCCCGATTGGGAGAAGGCAAAGACTCAGGCAGAGTGTCTCGATTACCTGTTTGAGGTGCGTCCTCCCTTCTTCCCCTCTCTCTCTCTCTTTGGTGGCTTCAGCACTCCTGGCCAAGGCGAGGTTCAACAAGACTGAACCCCCCCCCATCCCACTGTCGACGGTTCCTTTCGATCATGGCAGATGGCGGTCAAGATGAAGCTCGCCGGGATCCCGACCGTTCTCGAGTCGTATCCATGACCTCGCCCCCCCCCCCCCCCCCCCCCCCCCCCCCCCCCCCCCCTCCCCCACCTCCCCCCCCCCCCCACCCCCCCCCCCCCCCCTCCCTCCACCCCCCCCCCCCCAACCACACCCCCACCCACCACATCC